>CALSBZ010042211.1:0-26013 GCA_943591055.1 Gobionotothen gibberifrons | reverse complement strand
AGAGAGTGTGAGTGTGTGTTTGAGAGAGTGTGTGTTTGTGTGTGTGTGTGTGTGTGTGTGTGTGTGTGTGTGTGTGTGTGTGTGTGTGTGTGTGTGTGTGTGTGTGTGTGTGCACAGTGTGAGTCACATGTACTGCATGTGTGTGGGATGTCAGTAGTGACTGTGTGGGAAGAGCAGTCTGGTGTATTTCCTCAGGCAGGATCAGGATGGGGATAAGAATAAAAACCAGGCTCTTATTGAAGTCAAGATTCGTTAAAATAAACATTTTATAACCTCTTGTTTGAAGGACGTATTTGATTATTGAGTAACTAAGTACTGTATTTAGACATACTTGTACAATGCCCTACATTTCAAAGGGAAATACTTATCTTTACTCCATGTTTTCAGTGTTACCTTGACAACATTTGAACATTGCTCTCCTGTTGAAGTATATTATTATAGAAGAACACTCCTTACGTAATGTTTTAAGTATAGCCCACAACACCTCTTTACTTTGACTTGAATAGGATTTTGAATGTGGAGTATTTGATCAGGAGGCTTTGACTATGAGTTGAATATCTAAGTGCTTCTTCCAGCACTGCATCCGTAAACAAACATTTGGCCGTGTTATATATCTCGCTTTCATCCACGCTAATCTCTGGCAGCACAGTTGAGTACTGATGTTCTCCCCTCGAGGTGTTTAAAATTGGCCGATTCAAAACATTTAAGAGGTAAACAGATTAAGCAGTGTGAGTTTAGAGAAATGGGAATCCGGTTTGCTTTGGGATTGTACACTATGGTGATTTAAAAGCATACACTCTCAATTAGATGGCATTATTAAGATGTTCAAATGTCTGACAGTCCAACCGTGAAAAGTATTTGAAGCTGTTTTTGCATTGCTCTGGATCTGGCTTATAATAATATGAAACACACACACAATTAATAATTGACTCTACTGGAGCTATATTTGGCTAAACCTGGTGCTAACTGGTTTTCCCATCCAAGTGGAACCTCCCTCTCTGCCAAAAAAATCACCCGCCTGATTCATTAACGGATGATTAAAGTGATTTACGATGTAACTCATTTTTTATTACACTTTCATTAATTTAAGAGTAGGCTAAGGGTTTGGGGTCAACTCGAGTTCACTCCTCACGGGACACAGTGTGATGCAAGTTAGCTGCTGAAATGTAGAAATTGTAAAGCCACATTTGCTTTTACAAGAGGTGGTGTAATATTTTAAGATAATGGTGGAAAGAAGGCCCCAGAGGCACACATCGAAAGGGTTTGAAGGAAAATCAATACACTTCTAGTATTTAACTTGCTGTGGGACTGGTATTGGATTTTGTTCAAGCCCATTCTTTAAAGAGGACACATTCTTCTCATTTTCAGGATCATATGTGCACTGTAAAAAAAAAAATTGTAAAAAAACGGTTATTTTCTGGCGACGGGGGCGCCAGAAAATGTCCGTTAAAAAAAGGAAAAAAACTGTAAAATAAAATACGGAAATAACATGTAAAAAAACAGAAACTTACCTTACCACAAGGAGCCTCTATTACTGTAATTTTACATGAAATATTTTTCTTTTAACATATATTATTTGTTAGAATAGAGTCATAAACCTCTAGAAAACAGAATAATTATCTTTTAAAAAAGATAAAGAAAAGCTAAAATACAGAAAATTACTTTTATTATTACAAAAAAGTACCGTATATCTAAGGCCATTTACAAGTAAAACACAAAGAAAAGAACGTCATTTTACTTTGCAAAAGCGTTAGTTTACATTAACTATCACATTTTTTGCCAAAAAAGATCTGTAATTTTACAAGAAATGTTTTTGTAATTCCATTAAATCTTTTTCTTTTAACATATATTAATTGTTAGAATACAGTCATACACCTCTAAAAAAACAGAATAAATGTTTTTTTAAATGATAAAAAAAGACGTTAAATTACCGTAAATTCAAGATTCAAGGCTTTATTGTCATTTGTACATTATCTTCAGTGTAGACATGGCAATGAAAAACTGAAGTCACATGCTCCTCCAACAGTGCAACATATATATATATATATAGAACATAGAACAAATAAAACAGATAAAATAGTGCAAGTAAATACAAATACAATAGAATAGAAATAGTGTAAGAAGAGTCTATATGCAAGTAAACGGAATATGATTGCACTGCCGTACCAGACTGTGATGCAGCCAGTCAGGATACTCTCTATGGTGCCCTGTAGAAGATGCAGAGTATCCTGGAGTCCATGTTGAACTTCCTCAGCCTGCGGAACAATATCATAATGGCCAGGGACTTTTCACATGGAGAGAAAGCATACACATGTTGAGAGGAAACTGCATTCTTTTTCTGGGGGAACCAGAAACGTTTTTAAGCTTCTTCTTGCCCCTTTTGAACATGATAGAAACTTTGAGAATACATTTTTTTTATACCTTGAACCTTGAATTATTATTATTGTTTTTTTTTTTTCTAACATGTTCAATACATTGACTAATACAATTTAAAAAAAGGTGATGCTGTTAGAGTGATGAGTCCATGTCAGGTCCTCAGTGATGTGGACCCCGAGGAACCTGAAGCTGCTGACTCTCCACCGTAGTCCCATTGATGGCGATGGGGGCGTGTCCCTCTCTGCTGCTTCCTGTCGTCCACAATCAGCTCCTTGGTTTTGCTGACGTTGAGATGGAGGTTGTTATCCTGGCACCAAGATGTCAGGTTTTCGACCTCCTCTCTGTTCGTCGCCGTCGGTGATAAGGCCGATGACGGTCGTGTCGTCAGCAAACTTCACGAAATCTAAGACCATTTACATGTAAAACACAAAGAAAACATGTCATTTTACTTTGCAAAAGCCCAAGTTTACATTAACTGTCAGATGTTTTGGAGAAAAAAAATCACAAATATATATATATATACACAATATATTATTGAAACTAATAATATACATCAGAAAAATAAAAACAATAAATAAAATATATTATATATAGCAGAATAGACCGGCAATGAAACATTTCAACATTTAACAATAGCCAACATTTTCCCAACGTTTTGTTCAAAAGATAACAATTATAAACACTAGAAATCTACCAGTTATGAGTGTGCGTGTGTGTGTGTGCGTGCGTGTGTGTGTACATGACTATGTGTGTGTGTTTCTACTCTCTCCATTCAAAGTCAGAGACGTTTGTAATTAATGAATGCACCTTTACCTTAATCGAGTGCTGTTTTTGTTTTTCTTCCTTCCTCTCCACTTTAGTCCCCTTGTCCGGATTGATCTTGAATAGGCACCTGTTAAGACAGAAGTACACTTACATTTAGTGTTTAATTACAAATCCTGTGGATGATACAGCCATTAATTGTCTTTACAGTTATACAGCTTGAAGTCAAAGGGCAATGCTACTCTTCAATGTACTTTTCATTAACTGTGATGATCATATCTGTACATTTAAAGCATTGGTTTGAATAGAGTGTTGTTCTATAAAGTCGTCACTTGGCATCACTATCACACTGGACAGTATCGCAGCAGGTCTGTAAACCGGAGCAAGCGGTCACTTGAAGATCATTTTAATGTGGGTAGCTACGAGTGCCATCTTGAGAGGTTTGTGTGTAACTGGGGCAGATGAGGTGCGTGTCAGCAGCAGAGTGAGCGGTGTAAAAGCATCATAGTTAACTGAAAGAAGTTTTAATGTGTTTGTTCACTGCAATAATACCAGGTTCCGGTGCCCATCCCATTTCGGTGCAAGAAATAGTTGCGTCTTCCTCGTCAGATTCCATTGTCATCAGGTGCTGACACTCCTGCTAAGCTTTTACTTGGTGGTAGAAGAACAATATTCTAATTATACTTGTGTGTTTCTCTGTTATAGACCACACACATACACTAAACCTGCTCCATGGCTGTATTACTGTGATGTTGTGTTGAATAAGTTAGGGAAATCAACCGCTCCCAAGAATCTTGTGTGTTCTTACCCCAAGGTGTACGTCACTCCGAGTGAAACCTTCCCCTATACAGTCCTACCTGAATCCCTATTCAATAGGACTATTTTCCAAATAACTGAATTGGCTTTCTTTTGTTGTCGACAAAGTGCCCTCTTTCTGTCATTTTCACTGAGCTGAATACCTGATACCACCGATTGGCTAAGAGTGAGTTTGGGATTTTAGGGAGGAGCCAAAGCACACCACTGCAAAGGAAAGGGGTACGCTGAATTTACAACCCAAGACAAAACGAGAGCATAATGCGAAACAGAATGCAGCACAATAATCTTTTTATCTTGTATTGTCAGGAGCACTTATCGTGTGTCAGAAATGTGCACAATCCTCTACTCTGTGGTTTAAGATGGAATGACTTAATAATCACAATTCAAGTCTTACCTCAAGAACTCCAGGGTAGCTCCCAGTTCTGAGCGGTAACTGATGTTGAGGCAGTAATATGCTGCAAACATCAGCATCAGGGCGTCGACAGCATTCAGGACACTGCCACTGACGATGGTCTGGTCCTCTGCTATCATGTAGTGTCCAGCTGTCAGGGGAGAACTCCCTTAAGGTACACAAAGGAAAAAGTCACAAAGCATTTATAAATCCAAAAAATATTTAGTGCAGATTGTTGTTGTTTTTTACTGGTGATCATATGGCCAATTGTATTTTAGGAATGATCAGCTCCTGCAGCTTTCTTTTCTTTTTTAAGTGTTTCCTAATGTTAACAGTGTAGAAAATGTCACATCATAAAGGGATAGTTTGGGTGTTTGAAGTGGGGTTTTATAAAAGGTACAGTACTTATCTATAGTCAGTGTATTACCTAGAGTAGATGATGGCCGGCAGGGGCGGACTGGGAAACGGTGGACCTCTGTCGCCTGTCGGCACAACTTCAATGATGCCGTTTAAAAGCAGCGAACCGACCCGGCCGTTCGGTGATTCTACAGATGGCCAGTCCGCCCCTGCCGGTACCGAAGTGGGCCGAGCGGCCCATCGGGATTCGTCCCGAACGTCCCGATGGCCAGTCCGCCACTGATGGCCGGTATGCCCCGAGCTTGGAGATGCAGACAGGAGCAACCACCTGGAAGCAAAGCAATGTACTGCTCTGGACAGGGTCAGCAGAAAAACATATTTTAGCCACCTCTTGATGATTTACATATCCTTTCACTGTTTGCATAGCAATACCACATTGGACATTGAGAATTGATAGAACTTGTAACATGACAAGAAATCTTACTTGAGGCTGCTGTTTATTCTTGGTAGGTTGCAATTACTGGTACTGCAGCTGAGGGGAGAAAAGAGACACAGGTTTGCACATGCTTGAGCAAAAATAACTTAAATAACACAGCAGCAGCTTTAAGTACAGTAATACCACTTCAAGTATAAGACCTGAGTACTTCTACTCTTATACACAGGGCTGCACATAACTGGTGCGCATGCGCACACCCCGCCAAAAAAAGCGCACCGGATCATTTGAAAAAAGGCGCATTTGCGCACAGAGAGAGAGAGAGAGAGAGAGAGAGAGATAGAAAAGAGAGATATTTGCGAGTTGCATAAAAACTGGTAAGATAGCAGGGTGTCCCACACATAGACTTTACTTGGGCGGGCCGCCCAGGTCGAGCTATTTAGGTTTAATTTTTGTAATCTGTCCGCGAGCACCACGGCATCTGTGATCCCTCGCTATTGCGTGGAGGGTCTGCTTTATGCGCTCCCACAGTACTCTGCTGCGAGGCTTAATGAGCGTGCTCACTAGCGCGTACCCCCCGTTCATAAAGTCAAGTACCCCTCAAAAGTGCGCACCAAGCAACATCTCCAGGTGCTCCTTTGAGAACTGCTTATACAAGTACAAGATCTGAGAACTTCTCCCACCTCTGTTTATAGCCTTAACATAGGATCTAAAATATATGGATAATGTGCATTGTGTGTAACATTATGCCCACGAAAAAAATCGATTATAAAACTAAGGATTGAGCTAACATTAGGAGTTAGTGACAATGTATGCTAGTTAGCTAGCTAAACTATTTATTAAATAATATTGCGAAAAAGTAACTCTGAAACATTCACTGCACATCACGCTCTGCCACTCGAGCACGCATCTTGCACATCATTAAAACAAATGATTACTGCACGTAATGATGGCATAGAACAGCTCACTTTCAAAGCATGGTAGCTAGCTGCTACCAGCTAGCTAGCTGCTACCTAGCTATGGTAACGTTAGCTAACAATACTTTGTTTTCGGTCGTTAAACAACATGTATACCATAGCTAGGACTTTGAGGTTTGCAATGTTTTAAGACTTGAGTGTTTTGAATCCGTTGATAAATAGTTTTTACCGTTACCTCTCAAAGTGCTGATTTCTCTCCTCTGGGCGCGCCACGTGCCGTACTCTTCACCTCCTGCATGGCATGCTAACTGCGTGGTCTCTGTAGTGTCAGTGGCTTTGTGCATGCGCTCTGTCTGCCTCAGCGCATGATGCGTGCGTGCAGCAGAAGTCTCGTCTCTGATTGGCTGCAAATCGATTGCCCTGAAAATCCTTTGATGAACATCCAATCCTTGTATTAATTTAAGAATTGGTAACACCACACCAGCGCCATACCATAAAGATGAATTTAAAAGTAAAAAAAATGGGGTGCAAACTATTTACATTGCAATTATGATTGTTTAATTCTTTGGATGTTATTTTATTAATTTACAAAATGAGAATGTAACTAGTTGATAAATAATAAAACAAACACTGAAGGCCTCCCAAAGACACAAGCAAAATATGTTATAAGACTTCTTTATTGTCAGTTTATTCTTTTAAATTGAGAATAGAGAACACTGATAACTAATGTTGGTGCACATTTATATAAGTTTGATTATGATCAGTAATATCCCATCTGTACTTTGTAGTCCTGTCCCAAGTACAAGTTAAGTAGGTATTAATCAACGTGTACATATGTTTGTAGCCTTTATTTTATATAGTTTACTATCATTTGTAGTCATGCATAGTACTGCCTTCCTGATTGCTTTATTTTTGAGAGACCTATTCTGCACCTACCTGGGTTTTAAGAGAGTCCAATACCCTATGTGACTGTTCAGTCTCATAAAACATGCACAATTTACTTTTTGAAAACACAAGCTCACAATAAAGTCAGATGGGAGACATACAGAAGCAAAGTGTGATAGACAAAGATGCATTCCTATATTAAACAAACAGAAAGGAAAACGTTGTTGTTCCACGAGACAGTTGTAGCCATAGCAAATGGATTAACCTTCAACCTTCAACTACCTGCTGCCTGAAATCCCTGTGACATCACTGTAGATTGTTGTAACCAACTAGCTGTGTGGGACATTATCACAATACATATTTAAGTTAATTGACTTGGATTGTAAAGGTCTTTCGCTGTAGTTACTAGCTTTGTCAACATGCTATGGTGAAGGCCTATTCTTTCAATATGATGGATATTATCAGACGTCTACAAGGACAGCATAGGTTGTTTGTTTTACTGTAATTGCAATGCCAATACCAATTTAGCATAGTGGTAGCACTAACTGCTAACAAGGTTTTGATATTCAGAGTCTGGCTGTTAGTGCTTGCTAGCATGTTATGCTATGGGCTTGATTGTACATGCTAGTGGGATAAGGCCTAAGGGAAAATGCTAATGTTATTGAACTTCTAGATCCTTTCATTTTTCACTTACAGTGAAACTCAATATGTTTTTTGCATACTGTCCGCCAATCACTCTGTTTTTTAAATATTGAGTTAAAGTCACACATTTTAGAACATTGATACATTTCTAAAAGCTACTTTCCTAACAAACATGGTGCAGTAGTTGTAGCAATCGCTACGAGAATTCACTCTGTGTTAGCTGCACAAGGCACTTTGCGGTAGCTTCACGTCTCTGATTATCTGAAAAGCTAAATGATGTCAGAAATGTCCACAGCTTTTTCTTGTGTTGAAAGAGATCAGCAGGTCAATGTTACTTGGGTTGTGAACGCACAACAGTTGGTTGTTTGTTAGTATAGTTGCTTTACTGTAATTGCAATGCTAATACCAATTTAGCAGGTAGCTAACTGCTAACAAGGTTTTGATATTCAGAGGAGGCTGGCTGTAAGTGCTTGCTAGCATGTTCAATGTTATGGGTTTATGTTTTTTCAGTTTATCAATGTAAAGTAGTGGTTAAATTAAGCAAAATTACAAAATATTTCTTTCTTTACTCATATATTTTCTTGCAATTATACATTTTTTAAATGAGTATTAACAGTATTTGTTATGTATTTGACAGTGATATATAGCCATAACAAAAGTATTTTTTTGTAAAATTACAGAAAATGCAGCTAAGTTTTCCACCAGAAAATCATTTATTTGTACGGTTAGTTTTGTTAAATTCGCATTTAAAAACTGCTAAAAAACAGATAAATAATGTATTCAATTTTTACAGTTTATTTTTGTTAAAATACAGGACACATTTCAATGAACCGTTTATTCTTGTAAATTGAATATGATTTACTGTAATTATGAAATACAATAAAAAACTGTAATTTTTTCTGGGGAAAAACTGTAAAAAAACATTTTTTTTTTACAGTGTGTATGTAGTGTCTCTACTGGGACATGTCTCCATGCTTTAATGTTCAAAAAGCTCTTAATGTTCTCCTTCTGCCTGTGCTGCATCACCTCTTTTCACCCCCTGTCTGAAACCAGAGCCTAGTCTGCTCTGATTGGTTAGCTACCCGGCTCTGTTGTGATTGGTCAACCTGCTTAAAGATGTCCCGCACCTTAGCTTATCAGGTACAATGTGTTGGAACGCTAGCCAATAGGATTGGGTTAATGGGTGTTTCTCAATGTGGAGGAAGGCTGCTCCAGAGCCAGTATTTCAAGGATGCTACGTCATCGAGTGCCGCCGAAGGACTGTTCAAATGTCCAGCATACTTGGAAATCTACCGAGCCCGGCGTCCTTCGTAGCGAGAAATTTCGAGGCTGCACATGTGTAGACTCCGCGGTCTTAAAATCCCCACAATGCTTTGCGCACGGACCAATTTTCCCAAATCTGTGGCGGAAAATGTAATGTACACTTGCTAGCCTGTTCCACTCTTCGTTTTCCGAATGCCAGGAAGTATTCTTGCCTAGCTTCTGAAGCAAGTGACTCGGAAGACATGTGCTACCAAGCAAGCGTACTCGACATTGAGAAGCACCCCCAGTCTCCTCTGATTGGTTAGCTGGCCGGCTCTGTTGTGATTCATTGACCACTTACAGATAACCAACCCGGCCCCTACACACGGCCGCGGGCGTTAACGCTTGCCGGCGGACGTGTCTGAAGCTCGACCAACAACCAATCACATGAATCTCACACCCCTCACACACAAGCACGCGGTTTGATTGGCTAGAGCTTGTACTGGCATATGATTCGATTGGCTGACGCTTCCGTCGAGGCGTCAAAAGTAGAACATTGCTCTACTTTTGCAGCGAGCACCGCGAGAGAAGCTACGCTTTGCTCCCACAATGCAGTTCGGCGAATCGTGACGTCACCCCATTCAAAGTGAATGGGCAGAAGCGTTGAAGCGTCAACGCCCGCGGCCGTGTGTAGGGGCCGTAAGCCTATCACGTCAAATGTGTTGCCTATAGAAGCGCGAGTGTTACGAAGTGATGTCTAGGGCTGCTCAATTAATCGTATTTTAATCACAATTACGATTTTGGCGTGCAACGATTATGAAAACAACATAATCAAAATAAAACGATTATTATTATTATAAAAAAAAAAACTGTTGAATTATACTTAAAGTTCAGGGTAATCAACAACAGGTAAAACATACTGTTCACACTTTTTTTTCAATAAATGGATGTTTTCAAAGTAAATGGATAATCGTTTTTAATAATCGTGATTTCAATTATTGACCCAAATAATCGAGATTATGATTTTTGCCATAATCGAGCAGCCCTAGTGATGTCACTCTGTCCTGGAAGAAAACAAAGGAGTCCAATGGAGGCGTTTCAGGCAGAGAAACTCCTTCTGGATTTGAACCTTTGCAGACCATTTACATGCACACAAACAAATATAACACACTACAGGAAAGGGAAACCCCCAAAGGCATTATCGGGCCTCTTTAATTAGAAACACTTCCTGTGTTTGAACCCAGACTTCCAAGTGTAAATTAAAAGCCATTTGCGCCCGTCTCCTGCTAAGTGGGTCATTTGGACTAATCTCTCCGTCCCTTCTGTCATTTACACGTTTCGCCCTCTTTCGATCCACCTTCTCTATACGTCTGCCTCCCTCTACCTCTCCATCCCTACCTCTTATTTACTCTCCCCATCCCCCTCATTTACCCCGTCTTCAAACCCGCCCTTCCTCCACCTTCCCCTCAAACACCCTGTCCCATAAATGGACCGTGAAAATCCCATCAGAGCACAAGAGTGAGAGGGCGCTGATAAGTAATGAGCAGTGTATGAATAAGAGATGGCCGCCCCTTAGTTAATATGGTGTCCTTCTTGTTGAAGGAGATCGATGTCTGGCTGTCCTCCTCGCTCTGGAAGCTTCATGTTGAGATGGATTTAGGGTTTTTGAAGTGTCACTCAGAGCTGGTTTATATTTCGGGGGACTCTCTTGTTCATACTGCTCCAGTTGGTTTGGCTTCATCTTGTAAGCATTCCTTTCCTCCCTTTTGTTCTACTATTGATTGAACACAAATTGCTTCTTTTTCTTCTGTGCAGCAGCAGGATTTTTCTCAAGGAGTCCAGATATTGGCTGTTTTTTTTTCTCAAAGCTTTAAAGAACAACCAAACATTGATTTATCGGTGGCTAGCATGCGCTTACAAAACACTTAAGCAACCAAGATGACTGCATAACAGGCTTCAAGGACAATAGGGCAGTCTAGGCACCTCGATCAAGGCCATTTGAGTAAGTGAAAGATAACGTGTATCTGCCTTGTGATTTGGATCTGCTCCAAAATGTAATTGGGTTATTCCATGGCCCAGAGTACGCCCTTCTACCAACATTCATTGTTGTGCAATAGGTCGCCATTGTCACTATGTGCGTGTGTGTATTGTGTTTGTTCAAACGGTGTATGACTGATGATATGTGTATGTCTCTTAATGTCCACTATGTTTGTATATGTACATGTATGCGGAACTGCAGGACTGAGTCCAGAACTAATTTCCTTACGGGGACAATAAAGTATATCGTATCGTATCGTATACCAACATTCATTACATTCAGTTTTGTTAGTGACACTGGACTCCTTATAAATGCCCTATTATGATGTTTCGGGTTATTCATTTCATACAGGTTTTGTTTAGCATGTTCTGCAAAGGCTAAAATCCAAAAGGGAGTTTCTCTCTCACACTCCCCCCTGCCTAAAGCACTTATTGAACATTACAGCATGTAAACATGTCACAGTAGAAGCAAAACATACAAATATGAACCTGACAATGATCGCGCTATAGGGCCAACCCGTACTGAGGAACGTCGGCCATGATTGAGCAAATGATGATTATGGTCAGTGTGTGCGTGCTACAGATTGCATGCAGTAGTGTGTAAACCATACAGCCGGATTCGGATTCAAGCTTAATTGTTAATATTTCCAACTCAATTATGGCTTAAAATGCATTTAAGCCTGTGTGTGTGTGTGTGTGTGTGTGTGTGTGTGTGTGTGTGTGTGTGTGTGTGTGTGTGTGTGTGAGACCTGGGGTTGTGTACTGTACTGTGAGTAGCGCTATGTCAAATTCCTTGGGGAGTAAACATGAAGGAGCTGCACGAGTGTGAGCTAATTTTATTTGTCATTTTTTCACATGTATTGCACGTTATCCATGCATACAAATATTATTAGGCTTTTACACCATTTTATATTATTTCTGAGCTTGTGTTTGTCTCTTTGTTTTACATTTGATACTTTTTTGTAAGAATTCAGTGATGCAGAAAGATATTCAGGAACAACAGTTTTATCGTATTGTATTTGTTGCCAATCAAACACTAAGTGCATCATCGAGCAGCCCGAGGCCGTCTATCCAACGTACACACGCACACACACACACACACACACACACACACACACACACACGCACGCACACACACACACACACACGCACGCACGCATCAATATGCATAAGTGACGCGGATGAACTTTTGCTGAGGGGATGCATGCAGAGGAAGACACACTGATCCAGTTTCGAGCAGAAAACATGCTGTCTATTTAAAGCCTTGTGTGTGTGTGTGTGTGTGTGTGTGTGTGTGTGTGTGTGTGTGTGTGTGTGTGTGTGTGTGTGTGTGTGGGTGTGTGCAGCTCTGTCCAGTAAAGAGCAGCTGGCCATGCTCTGAGTGAAATATTAAAAACCACAAATGCAGAGGTGCTGGTTCTCCTGATGTGTGTGTGTTTGCACCGTCAGCTTAAGATTGTTTTAAGATTGTAAAGGTCCCATGTCATGGCCATTTCTACTGATCATAGTTCCATTGTTGAGGTCTACTAGAATACATTTATATTGTTCAATGTTCCAAACTCACATTGGTTTCTCATACAGCATCTCTGTATAGCATGTGTATTCACTCTCTGTCCTAAACGGCTTGTTGGAGCTCCGGCCCCCCCCCTCCCTGTGAGCCACAGCGAAACCCAGCCCGAACACACACACACACACACCCGCAACCTGGCTGGGAGTTTGTGTGTGTGCTCACACACCGACTCACAGCCTCGCCGCGTCTCGCCGTCAGGGAGGAGAAATCGGCGGAGCTGCGGCTGAGAAAAGATTGAGTGTGTGTGTGAGAGGAAGTCTGGGATTGGTCCATTTTGACCAATCCACGGAGGGGTCGTCGTTACGTCACTTGGTTCCAGGAAGTAAACAATGAAAAAGAGAAATGTCCAACGAGGCGTTCTGGGGCAGCATAGACAGGTCTTTTCTGTGTTAGAGTTTTACTCGCTACAGGGTGTACTTTGAGGGTTTGTGACTCTGCAGACCGTTTACATGCAGAAAAAGCTTCATAACACACAAGGGGACGGGGAATAACCGGAAAAGCATGACATGTGACCTTTAAATAATTTCACTTGTCATGCTAACATTTCTCTCTAAAAATGGTTGGTGCCAGCGGTAATATGTATTTGTGACCTAAAGCTGATCATTTATATATTTTTGCCATTATCATGTTAACCCAAATCTGTACTGCAAACAAATGCTAAGACTGCTAACTCATAATCCTGCAGAGGTATAGGAAAGGAAATAATGTAATGTTTATCAATGAGACGAATGTTGAATTTAGTTTTAGTTTGAATGAAAATGGTTGCGCAACACTTTCCTTAAAGCCATATCCTTGGTGATGGGGCAAAGGCGATATGTAGAGAATAAAACATCCGAATATTTTTTATAGCTGCTGTTTTTTTTTCTCATTTAAAAACATGAGGGACTTGTTGCCTTTTTATTTGCTCTTGTTCGAACAAGTGTTGGAGCTAACACTCTCTTTGTCATTACCGCCTTTCACATCCTCCTCCTGGAAATTACAAACCCTCTCTTCCAACACCTTCAGCTTGGCTGCTTCTGCCTCTTGCGTAATTGCATTTTTCTGGCAGCTCTAGTCCTGTGTCTTTTAAAAAGAAAGATCATTCTTCAAGATGGCAGTTCTCCTTGGCCCTGGAGGCCTTTTGGAATATCTGTGGTTCCCCAAATACGACCAGTATGAGTGAGGAATGATGTGGAATCTGATAATCAATAATTTCTCTCAGGGTATTTGGAGCTGCTCTGACAGGACGCCACATTTCCTTCTGACACACGATTTGTCCTCATGCTTATCTGCTGGGATTTGTTCAATACTTTCTAAACACAAACAGTTGTTGTCTGCTGCGTTAGGCTGTGAAACAAGCTGTTGTTTGTTTGTTCCCTCATTTAGAAAACATGAGCTGATGTTCAGCTTGTATGCATGACAGTACTGTAGGTCTGCGCCTCAGTCTCCTGCTGAAAACACGTTTCATCTCGTAAATCTTCATAAATAGGATCTTTGTTGGAGGTTTGGTGTTGTTCAGCGATAGATTGTGACTTTGCAAATGAGGGTCATGTGTCTTTTTTTCTACTTTTATAGGTTCCACACGTTACACTTTAAAGAGGACTGTCATGATTCTTGTGTTATGTCATGTTTTTAGTTTTGTATGTCTTGTAAATGGGTGTTTTTCTGTTCTCCTTGTCATGTTTTTCCTCCCTGTGTATTGTCTGGTCTTTTTCCCCATGTTTTCCCCTCTGTCGTTAGTTTCCCTGGTGTGTCTAATTTCCTGATTGTTTTCACCTGTCACTCCTTAGCCGCGTTCACACCGAGTACTTTTCACCCGTACTTTTCGCGTTTAGTTCCGTTAGTACCCCTGATGTTGCGTTCACACCAAAAAAATAACTAAGTGCCGGGAACTTTTCACCCCATTTTTAGCGCCTGCTGAGAGGTGGCACTTTCCTGTGGAAAAAAAGTACCCCAGTGCTGATTGGCTGGGCGATTGCAAACCACGCCCCGTAAAACTCTGAAATGTTTTGGAGAGCCGCCATTGTATTATCCTCACATTAGCATTATTAGCATTAGCATTAGCCCCGCGCAGAAACGCAGAGAGACTAACTTATGACAACACAAAATAAAACATGGGAGTGGTGGAGATGAGGAGGTGTCGGCGTTCTGGCCGTTTACTCGGAAGGCTTCAGGAGAAGCTGCTGGGAGTCCCAGCAGCTTCTACTGAAGCCAGTCCCCAACTCCGGGGACTTCCGGCCGGGGATTTTGGGCGGCAGTATACGCCGTGAAGTTGTTTGCGGCCTGCCAGTAAACCCAAAGCAGAAGAAGAAGAAGTGACGTCCCCCAGGGACTTATTTCCGGTGTGAACGCTATCTGTATTTAGTGCCCTGGGGTATTAAGTGCCGCGGCACTGAGTTCCGGGAACTAAGTACAGCAAAGTACTCGGTGTGAACGCGGCTAATGTGTGTCTCCTGTGCTCATCAGCGTCAGCCCCGCCCCTGATTGTTCCCACCTGTGTCTTGTTACCCTGTGATTAAATACCCCTGTCTCCCAGTGTTCAGTGTCAGTTCGTCTTGTCTCTGGTCATGGTAACGGCTATGCTCCTTGTCTCATGTCATGGTAAAATCTATGCTCATTGTATTCTTGAAAGTTTTTGTCTTGCTATGGTCAGGTCGAAGTTATTGTACTCTTGAGATTACTCATTCCTCACTACGTGAGCGCTCTCAGTTTGGTTCACTATTTTTGTCATCTCGAATAGAGATTGATTGTAACCTTTTTGTTATTCACTGCAATTTTTGGAAAATAAAGTATCTTTCAAAATACTTTACCTCTGTCTCCCGGGTCATGCAATTGGGTCCTACAGCCTGAGTGTCTGAGTTCGTAACAAGGACACATTCAGCTAATTTTCAGGTTCATTTTTGTACTTAGTGGCTCTACTGGGACAACTTTAATGTTCAAAAAGCTCTTTATTTTCCTCATACTGCCTGTGCTGCAGCACCTCTTTTCACCCTCTGTCTGAAACCAGAGCTCAGTCTGCTCTGATTGGTTATCAGGTACAATGTGTTGGAGCGCCCAACAGAAGCTAAGTGTTGGGGAATAATGTCCCCTGCATGTCCTCCTTCGCCCTCTGACGCAGATGCCCAGCCTTGAGCAGCCGCTATCTCCCGTAAGGAGGGGCTGCCCTAGCATTTTGTTGTTGTTACTGTAAGGGAAACTTGTGTGTAGCAATGCAGGAGGAGTCACCGACTCAAAGGAGACACGGGAAGAGCAGGAGCTTTGATGTCAAACACTGACGGTTTATTTTGGAGCTTCGGCCGGAGAATTCACATCACAAGTCCAAGAGCCAGAGCTTCTGACTTCACGGTAGAGTTGCCACGTCAATTCTGAAGAACTACACCAGACCCGTGTATTTAGCTAGTTCTGAGAGAATCATCAACATGCTGCATAACAAGATAGAAGCATAACACCTCTATCAGCTGACGCCAACAGGCAGGAACAGGGAGACAAAACACTGAGAGCACAGCAGCCAAGGTTACAGGTGCGTGTGCTCAGTCAGGACAGTTTGAACTGATACACTGGGTCAAAGTTATGGACCTTGGAAAATATTTCTCCAACAGTTACCAGTTTGTGACCGGGCAACTCTCGGTCAGAGATAGTTATTGTTGTGGGACACCTGGAACACATCCTTCTCGGGGTGTAGATGACCCCGAGCCATAAGCGACAACAACTGTGATTCAGTGTCCCCAGCTGTTTAGTCTATCTATTGAAGAATGTTGATTATTACACTCTGATAGTTAAAACCTCGAGCTACAGGAGGGTTGTTCAGAATTGATTGTGGCATCTCAACCGCGTGGTCAACTCGTGGCCCGTGACATGTCTTGTGAATTCTCCGGCCGAAGCTCCAAATAAACCGTCAGTGTTTGAGATCAAAGCTCCAGCTCTCCTCGTGTCTCTCTGAGTCCTGACTCCAATTGCTTCAGAAGTTTCCCCCACACTAAATATAAATGATTGCCCATACAGTAATTTCCTAGTCGGTCAGCTGCTGGTTTCAAATTATTGTCAAGATGTTTTTGTACTTAAATCTACTGGTGTAAGTTCAGCAACTGCATTTTTGACCCTTGATATGAGCCTGCAATCGACTGTCCAAGATTATGAATTCACATCAATGGATGCACTCTTTAAATCGTTGTGAACAATTCAGGTTATATATTTTGGTTCAAGACAGATATTGTTTGGTAAAAAAGTACGAATACAACATAATGGATATCACCATCCTCCACTTATTGAATTTCACTTTTAATATGGCATCCACCAAGTGTGTGGTAGAGAGAAATCAGATGGTCAGTGGGCAGATGATGTGGATGTATTCTGGTATAGTAACATGACTCACAATCGACACAGTGTGTGTAGAAGCAGGCTAGTTTCACCAAGACTCACTGACTTCTATCGTGACGAAAGGAGATGAATAATCAAGATGAAGACAATACTGCATGTTTGAATCATTTACCTCATTCACTTGCGTCGTTTAAAATGCATCTCCAGTGTATACAAAGAAATCAGATTTAATTTCCCCTCGCCACATTTTTGTCACTCATGTTGCACCATTTCATATTGACAGTAAACATTGTGTCTTGCTTGATTTCCTGTCCACGGGGACATGTTAGCATGTGGAGCTGCCAGCGGCTTGTTTGTTGTGATGTGTGATGCGGTTGTATTTCTGTTCATCAGGCTTTGATGTGTATCCGATGCTCTCTGCGCCTTTAGTGATACGACACAGAAGAATGGGATATTAACCAGCTCTATAATGAATCCATGCATTTGAGTATAAGATCACAGAACCACATTGTTTCAATACACCCCCCGGGGAAAAGAATAGTATTTCAGAGGCTTGCTTTTTCAGGATTTATCAAAGTTGTGGTATAAAAGCAGAGAAGCAGCTTTTATCTCAGTCTTTAAATAACTATCCCAATCAGCCCTATACTTCTTATAGATTATTACGGTCATTTTCTTCCGCTACAGTCTGAACACGTTTTCATAAGATGAAAAAAGGGTACTGATTTTCAAACATGGACCCTTCTTCTAATACGTCCTGTGGAATTTAATTCAGTGCCTCGGGCATTACAACCAGGAAATACGACATGTTTCTCAGCAGAAAAAGGTACCTTCGTCTTTCCGAGACGCGGTTTCCGGGGTGATTTAGAGCGAGTTGCTCTGTGCCGGCTGGCTGTGTCTGACTAACCTCATTCCAGATGGCAGAGCCGACCATGACAGGTCAGCTGCTGTTTCCTCAGGCCCGGCAACGCACGCACGCACGCACGCACGCACACACGCACGCACGCACGCACGCACGCACGCACGCACACACACACACACTGGCCAAAAACGCTTTTTGTCATACTTCCATTTGTAAGCCACTTAAAGTGTGAGAGCTTCAAATATGGATGTGTTGCACTTTCCCCCCCAGAATAACCAGGACAGTTTGAAACTGATGTGATTGATTGTTAAGCGGTGACGAGTTGGACAGAAGTGAGCTTACCAGACTTGGCTAAGCTAGCAGTTTATGGCTATTTTAACTAATGGCATAACACAACTGTATTTCAGACTGTGCTCTCAGCAGATAACTTTATCCCAATGATGGCAATGATTTTGACTAATTATTTTTGTTCAGAATAAGTTGTATAGCACACACAAACATTTGTCTAATTTTCCTTTCATAAAACATTTCAATTCAATGATAGGTTTATGATAAAACACTGACTCTCAAATAAATAACAGTTTCTCAAAACTAACAGGACCTACTTCTGGTCAAACCTGGATTTAGGTTTGTTCCTCCATGGCTTGTTTTGGACTTGCAGGTGTTAGCATACGGCCCACTTTCTGTCTTCTTCACTGAGTAACTTCCACACCCACAACATCATGTGTGTGTGTGACGTGTGTGTGTGTGTGTGTGTGTGTGTGTTTGTGTGTCAGTGTGTGTGGTTGTAATGTCACTGTCTGAAATGTGGCTGATGGCTGACCAGTGGCCAATCAATAGATGCATCTCTAGTCAGCAGTTAAGTTGCATTGTGGGTAATGCAGGTGCTAGTTTTGACAATGAGAATCCATGGAGAAAAAAAAGACTGGCTGGTTCTGTTGCAGCAGTTTCAATCCTTTTTTTAAATATGTGTTTGACATTGTTACAGAACTGCATTGCTTACATTTAAAACATGGAATAATACACATTTTAAAGAGGATGTGGAACCCAGTTGTAATCCCAACATTAACCCTTAAACAAAGTCTTAACCCTAAAATAGATGATTAACCTTGTGGTGACCGGATTTAAGCCCCCCCCCATGGGCAACTCAGTCCTAGTATGACTGTGATTTTTGTCGTCACAATGTCATGAATACACACGCACACACACACACACACACGCACGCACGCACACACGCACGCACGCACGCACGCACGCACGCACGCACGCACGCACGCACACACACACACACACACACACACACACACACACACACACACACCCCGTGCACATAGTATCTCAGGGCTGTGCTGTTGCACTTTTGCATTGAATGTAGGTTAATGCACACTTTACTACGCTTCCTCTCCTCTGGCTGTAACACAGCAGACGTACTCTGCAGAAAGGGGGTGTGTGTGTGTGTGTGTGTGTGTGTGTGTGTGTGTGTGGTTGTGATGTCACTGTCGGAAATGTGGCTGTGTGTGTGTGTGCGTGTGTGTGAATGGGCAACTGTAGCAAACCCAGTGTAGTGCTGAGTGTATTTGTGATTTATTTCTGGTAACAAAAATGAGTGCTGATGCCAAAGCCTCGGAGGGGCGCGTGGACATCCCATATAGTGGAACAATGAGCTTCGTTACCATGGTTACAGGCTTCTCTCCATTCATTAGGAAGCCATATAAATTAAACAGCAGATTATGCTTATAGATAAGTCTCCTCGTGTGAGTGTGGCAGCTTCTCTTCTTCTGTAACATTTTCCGCACAGCAACAGTGATCGTAAGACAAATGGACCCACGGTAGTACGTAATAGATTCATCATCTGAAACAAACATCATTTGAACTTGTTTCATGACAATTACGCCCTCGGCAATTTACCTACCCTCTTTATTCATTCATATGAAAGATGCCCTGATCAATAATTGATTTGCGGGGCTGTTCTCTTCTCTGAAGCCCTTTTTGTTGCTCTCTCCTCAGAAGCTTACCCCCACAGAGAAAAGTCTAGATAATAAAAACCATTCTTCCTCCTCCTCCTTCCTCCTGGCGCTCGTTCAGACAGTTATCGCTGAAGCCACTGATGCATGCCACGGTTTATCTCAGACGACCGGGGAGGAATCTATGTCTCCGGAGAGCGTGTGACAGTGTTGAGCTCTGTCAAACTGTGAAAGTAGTGAGCAGAAGTGGAATCATTTCAAGTAGTTTTCTCTTCCTTTGCCGGGACTTTTGATTTATTGATTAATAGAAAGCAACATAGAATGGAGCTTGAGCCTTACATCACATATTAATGTATTAGTGATTTATGGATTATAAAAGGCAGGAAGTTGAAAAGTTTACGAGTAGGAAAAAAGGCGCTGACTCTTAAAGATGAAGTCGGCTTTTGCATAACTGAACCGGACATGTTAGAGCAATGAACCTTATGTTATGAATATTCATGGGTTACATATAGATGCCTCATATAGCAGTTTGTATGTTGGTTTTCTGGGTTGGAGTAAAAAACGCTTGCCAAACCTTTAGGTCAGGTTCGTTTGTTTATCACGCGGGTGGAGTGAGTGTTGGTATCTAGGTCATTTTGTCTCATTTGTCTAGTTTAAATGATGCAGAGAAAATACTTCTCCCATATATAAGCCCATTTGTCTTCTATTGCTCTTTTATTAAAACGGTAAATATAGCCACAGTGAATTCACATCTCCAGAGCAATTTATAAATATTCAATTACTATATATATTTGCTTCCTGATATTTCCGAATTATAATCTCTCAGCTGATGGATTCTTGTTTTGTTTTAGTCGAGCTAAAGCTAAATATGGCATTGGCACATATCTTGCATTAGCCTTAAAATGGCTGTGTAGCAGAGCAGCAGATTATTGGGTGGCTGTGCGATGAGAGGATGGAGAGGAGGAAGAGGATGAAGAGGAGGAAGGGGAGAGGTGATTGCTTTTGACCTCCAGCAGATGTGAAACACTAATACTGGAAAACAGCCTGTTGACTGGACTGAGAGAGGGAAAGACTACAGCGATATATGCTATTTGTGTTGAGTTGAATTTAATCATATACATCAGTTTTATACCAATCAAGTCTTTGGCTAGATACTAACACATGTGATGTTGGATGAACTTGGAGTAGACCAATATAAGAGGTTTTTATGAGCTTTTTTATCAATAATTGGTAATGGTAATTGAAGGCTACCTGTGATTTGATAAAGGCAAAAGTGCCATGTATAAACATACCTTTTCATAGTGTAAACAATGCTAAGCTAGAGGCAATTGCCCCTGTAACACTCAGCTTGGACCCCACTATAGCCAAACACTATCATGTGCCCCTCTCAAAAAACAAGTGGTCCCAACACAGACCCCTTTGGTAAAATTCCTAGAACCGCCACTGTCTATGTCTGTCCTTCAATTTCCTTTCTAACCGTTCATTCAATCGTCAGCTTGGACCCCACTATAGCCCCACTCCAAAACAAAAACGTATCATAATACAATTTACTGTATGTGTTTCAGAAAAAGACTGCTGTAACGTGGGTCGAAAAGAAAAATGAATGTTTTCTTATTTTTTCAATTATGTCGTTTAATAACAAGTAGGGGTGTAACGGTTCACAGAAGTCACGGTTCGGTTCGTACCTCGGTTTGGGGGTCACGGTTCGGTACGGGTTCGGTACAACAAGAAAAAGCAAAAAAAAGTCCCAAATGCATAATTCAGTTTCAATTTAAAAAGAAGGAACTCTGACATTTTGAATAATTAACTGTATTAAACAGTTAAAAACAAACCACAAACAGTACCACACACACTCAGATGGCCATATTATCTATAATGGCTGATGTCAAACAAAAAGGTTTCATCAAGCTGTAAAACTAAAAAGAATGTCTTGAAAATATTACATCATAAATAATAAGAAAGTGCGCAAAGTCGTTGAAAAACATATGCCAAAAGCTTCCGTTATTTATTTTGGTCTCTCGGCTCTCATGTCTCTTGGCTTCTTAAAAACAGCGGGGATAAGCTGTTGAACTGCTGTTGTCTTTTGCCGGGCTCCGGTGATTGGCAAATCTGGGTGATGCCTTCTGATATGATTTAGCATGTTTGGCGTGTGTTACCAGATTAGCATACCGCACCGCTACCGAACAACGCCGACACACCGTCCTCGTCCGATCCACCACTCGCACACTTCATCGTTATTGTAGTCCACAGGGAACCGGAAATGTTCCCACACAGCTGATTTAAAAGAAGCAGGTGGGTTCTAGCTCCTGTGTGTTATCTGAACTCGCCATGCAAACTTTTCTTCTTCTTGTATTTTGTTCGTTTTGTTGTTGTGTTTCTTCTTGTTCTTCATTTGTTGTTTAAGGGCGGCTGGCAAACAGTTTTTAGGGGCAATAACGCCCCCTGGATTATATATAGTGTAGTGGATGACAGACTTTTTTCCCACTCGTAAAAAAAAGGCGTATTCGCCGTGTGACTGCATGTGCCGAACCGTGACGTCCGAACCGTGACGGTACGGGACGAATACGGATACCGTTACACCCCTAATAACAAGTAATCTGCAAGCTCTGTTACTAAAACAAACTCCAATCCTGGTAAAACATTTCTGAGGGCTATGACTGTAGACTGAACAAAACATTTTAAAATCATGACACTGTCACATGTGCCCCTCTCAAAAAACAAGTGGTCCCAACACAGACCCCTTCAGTAAAATTCCTCTGCAACCACCACTGTCTATGTCTGTCCGTCAGATTACTTGCTAACCGTTCATTCAATGGACTCCACACTTGTCCGTTGTATTGCTGAGGACCTGAGGAATTGCAGTGTTCTGTGTGAAGTTGTGAGATTACGCGGTTCTTGAGAAAGATGCAAGCAAAATCACCACAGGCCAAGCAACTGAGCTGCAATCGTAGTGTAAATGATTGACATCAAACACAGAGTGTGACGCACTCAGTGGAGATTGTGGAGGCAGCTGCAGCTCCCGAGATATTTCAGGAAACTGGCTCCCGGTTGTATCCAAATTCACTCTGCAATCTGCCTCTGATTCTCTCAGATTGTCATGCAGTATTATATATTTTTTTGCTTTACAATGTGAGAAGCATGTTTCCTAAATGTGCTGTGTACTTTCATGTGCTTTATGTTCCTGCACAAGTGGGTTAGTTCTTCTTGGCGGCTTTTGTCTTGTCAGCGTGTCGTGTTGCAGAGCTTGAAGGAGAAGAGGTGATTTGATTGGTCAGCTCCTTCCACACTTCTGCATTATTGATTCAAAAAGTAGAGCCCTGTGTCCCACAAAGTATGTATTTTGCAGATGGTCAAGTTTAAAAATGTTGAAACGCCTCAGCAGGTGTTAAGGCGGTAATAGAACAGATTGAAGAGAGTGTGACGATTTATGAATGTAAATGACATTTAAACAAGAGGTGGGTTCATCTCCTCCTCCTTCTGGTCCCCAGGGTCTCCTTCTGACAAGGTCAACACCAGCATCACCCATTACCCGGCTGTCAGCGCATAAGAGCTGCCTTTTGTTCTCCTGATGGTTCCAGTCACCCCCATCTTCTCTCTCTGATCACTCCCACAACTCTTTCTCTGACATTTCCATAAATAAATGAACAACTATTGAGAATGTAAGAGTTTACTTATTTTTAGCATATATTAAACCATATTGGAGCATGAAAGTGGTTTTTCGAATGTATCTAAGATTTATGTAAGATATTGTCTGATGGTTAAAAACTGCCCTCAGTCAGATACAAACCTCTGTTGTAAGGGCCGAAATATCTGCACTAACAGAAACATATTCGTGCTAGCTGAACGTTCAAACTCTTTCTTCAACGTTTCAACACTATAAGCAGTTTCCCTCCTGAATCAGGGGAGAGCAAGTTCGAATCCCACTGCAGTCAGCATGTCGTTGTGTCCTTGGGCAAGACACTTCACCCCAAAGTGCTCCTGTGGGGATTGCCCACAGTATTGAATGTATATATTAAGTCGCCTTGGGTAAAAGCGTCTAACAAGTGTCACATAATGTCATGTAATCAGTTTCACTCTGACCCCTGCATCTTGCTGAAGGCGGACCCTGAAGTTAGCATCACAATGGCTCCCTCAACAAAAGCCAATGGGATTTTTCCATTGGATTTTGGAGGATTGCAGACAATAAGATGTGTGGCAGGATCATCTTAAAATATTAACACCACTTAAAGAAATGTAAGCATAAAGGCATTTGCTATAAAAAAATGTTAGGCTATAAGCTAACTACATTTCAGTCACATGACCTCACTTCACTACCGCTAAGATAAAGGCAGCTAATGTTTGGCGTCATGGATTTAGCCGCTCTTTTTATGACAAATAGAAGCTTCGGACATTCGTCAGTTGAGTATTTACCGTTGTATTTTATGAATTGTAGGCTTACAAAACTTGAGAGCATATATTAACCACAAATCTTATATCAGTCATCCGACCAAAACACTTCTAGACTTGACTCCAAGACTAGAAAACAGAAAGTGTTAACCGGGTTCCTACGGTCATTGAAAACCTGGAAAAGTCATGGAAATTCAAAATGCTAATTCCAGGCCCTGGAAAACAATATTCTTCCCAAAGTTTTGGAAAAGTCATGGAAATGTAACTAAAGTTGCATCAAATATAATTTATATTTGATCTAATCGCCGAAATAGTAATACTATAATGATAATAAATACTGTATCGTATAGTAATGAAACGTAAAATGGCATTTAACTGACGAGGTGTTTTGCTGGTGAGAGATTTGAGTTGCTTTAGCGTGTAGAAGCTAGTAAGCCTATTGGATTTGTTTTAGATAGGCACATGTTTCATATGCAGACCTTATTTTCCTGTTCCATGTTAAAATAAACCATGTTCAGTGGTACTGCTGAGAGAGAGTAATTAGTTTGGTCATGGAAAAGTAGGTAAAGGTCATGGAGAAGTCATTGAAAATCCTTGGTGAAAACGTGAACCCTGTGTTAAACACCTAATTCATTTCTGGCTTTAGGACTCGCTGTATCTGTTGCGCTGAAACGTATCAGAGCTCCATCACAGCTGCACCTCCACGAATGTCCGTGCTCTCTGTGAATGTCACAGACTGCATAAACGGCCCTCCATCGCTAATAAGATAATGAGATGGTAGCACTTCACTCTAAGAGCGGGGCTGAAGGGTGCTGACAGCATGAAAAAGACAAATGACATTCCCGTTTTGAAGAGCAATAAAAGATGAACAAGGTCAAGGGGAGGAGAACAAAAGAAACAAAAGCGGGAAATAAATTGGATTACTGAATGTACAGCTCCGTTCTGCAGGTGTGACGATTCTCGCTGTCTTGTTGGTTTTCACTTTCCATTTCCTTTCATCTGCTTCTGTGTTTCTGCTTTGTTCCAAATCTCTTCGGTGGCTTTTCCTGCAGGGCCGACTTGTCACATTTCTACACATTTCCACACAGTTCTGCTGCGGTCTACTGTAGGGTGACGCATTGTGGCTGGAGCCAAATATAGACCTGGATATAGCAACAACAGTGCATTCAAGCTTGGTATGAAGAGGTGTTTTATAAAGTGGTATTTGAAGTCCGATGAATATTGATCTTCACAGAAGGCATAGATCTTCTAGATTAAATCAGTACGTAGAAAAAGCATACAATACAAAAAAAGTGTTCTAATTATTTCTACCCGACCAGTTAATCTGCATTATTAAGAAAGATAAACACAGCACAAAACCATTGATTAAGAAGTAACTCCATAGCATTAGTAAAAAAAAGTTGAGGGACAATTCAAAAAGCAAATCAGCTGATAACATATAATATAATCATGCTTTAGCTGCAAAGAGCATATATCGTAAAGCCAGAGCAGACATTTTGGCAGAAATCATATGTTTACTCATTATGCAAATTCATTTCAAAGTCATTTCTATATGTGACAGACTTGTACCTCTCGACGCAGCTTTTTTAGCAGGGATTATTTTTAGTCTTTTGTGGTTTCTCACAGCAGACTATTTTCTCTTTTTATTGTATTTGTTGTTGTCACAGTGTGAAATCCTCCCTATACGTCCTGTTCTCTCTTTGAGGAGAAGCGTAAATGTCAATAAGACTTGGTAAGATAAAGAAAAGAGAAAACTGACAAATCCCCTGCCTTCAAAACAATGAATGCAGGGATGAAAAAGAACTAGTTTGTCAAGAAAAATCAATGAATGAACAACAAAGGTTAACTAAAGTGAATGAGGGCACAGACTGGTGGGTGGATGCAGATCACTACTCTGACCTGATGTGTGGTTAAACACACAGACACACACGAGGAGGGGGTGTGCCAGGACCACACTCACATGCCACATCCGTCATCCCCTTGTTAGCATCTTGGCATGCAAACACACACACACACGCACGCGCGCACGCACGCACGCACGCACGCACGCACGCACGCACGCACGCACGCACGCACGCAC
>CALSBZ010042209.1:0-12421 GCA_943591055.1 Gobionotothen gibberifrons | reverse complement strand
GTGTGTCAGTGTGTGTCAGTGTGTGTCTGTGTGTGTCAGTGTGTGTCTGTGTGTGTCAGTGTGTGTCAGTGTGTGTCAGTGTGTGTCTCCGGCCATGCGAAAACATCCAGAGAACAGGTCTGATGGAGCCAAGTCTCCCTGCAGCCTGCTACTGGCCCCCTGCCCACCCCTCATTAACACACACACACACACACACACACACACACACACACACACAGAGAAACATAGCTGCGTTCAATAAGTTAACATGCTGACAGAGATTACTACTAAGCTATGCTCTAGGTGTAGCCCAGCCCAGCGTCAGCCCACTCATGACCAAGATGGTGTGTGTCTGAGAGTGTGTGTGTGTGTGTGTGTGTGTGTGTCTCTGCGTGTTTTTGGGGAGGCTGCAGTAGAGTTACTTTCGCTCCATCTCTCTCATTACTTGCGGTCACTTGGAGCTCACGGTCTTGCTGGACGTGACTTCACAAGACGCATGATTCCACAGTATGTTGTGTGTGTGTGTGTGTGTGTGTGTTTTGGGTAAGGGTGGGGTCCTGTTTGTTTTTCTATTTCTTTCTCCCCCTTGTTGTACACACAGCATGCATATTGCAGTTCTTTTCTGCCGGCTCATCCAACAGCATGTGTTTTTATAAGATGTCCTCTCCTCACCCGCTGAAATGTATTCCATTGGAGCTGCGTTAGTATGCATCTGATGCTGCGGTGGGCCTGTACCGGGAGCGCGGGGTCGCTCCTTTTTTTTACGTCTATCTCTTGAATCTTTAAGTGTTGTCTCCAGATTAAGGTTGGAATAAAACATGAATTATCGCCCACAAAAGGATTTACCAGCGTCGGCTTTGAGAGAGACACTTAAGAAGTGGCATGAGCGACGCATTCAAAATAATAGGATGAGAGGAATTTAAGCAGAATTTGCATTTAAATTTCACAGCAATTTCCCGTTGATGTGACAACGATGTGCGCCAGCATCCGGGCCCCAAGTTTTTCGAGTGTTTCGAATGTGCCAGAGCTCCACGGAGCCCGAGGTGATAATGCATTTCTTGTGTTCCTGTTAGACGTGGACACTGAGGGCTAGCTTTCACTCTTGTGTGTGTGAACTGCAATGTTTAGCACTGCTCAAGGGGCAGAGAGGGGGGGGAGATGGTTTGCTCTGGGAGGCTGGTGGGAGAAATTGAAAGATAGGAAGGGGAAAACATACCCACATTAAATTATAAAATGTCTTCCCTAGGCATTTGTTGAAAGTGAAGCGCAGAGGAGGAGGTGACTGAAATGCAAACGCAAATTGGAGAGATGGCAGGGAAATGGATTTAGAAGAGACGGAAAGAGCGTGTGCAGGAGACAGCTGGGGGAGTGGAGAAAGGGCTAGAGAGGGAGAGGGAGAGTACAGGTGGAGTCGTCAGTCCACCAGCGTCTTCTCTCTTGACAAGAATCAGTGTTACAAGAGTAATGCTGTCGGCTCTCTGTACACTTAACAAGAGGGCTCGGCTTCTGATGGATTTCAAATGGGAATGACAATAAGAATCGGAGCGGATTCGCTCCTCTCAAATTTTAAGGCAGGGATTTCCACAGCAGCTTAATCCTCTGCAGCGGCTGCTCGCAGAGTGGAATAGAAAGCAGCAACTTGATGTGCAGCTTACCCAACGAGTCTTCATCACTTTCAAACCAGGGATTGAAATTAAAAATTCATTATTAAAAATGCATTATTTCATTTTTATTGTCTACTAGCTCGTGAGCGCAAAACCTGAAGCAAGCAGATGCACTTACAGTAAACATGATGGATGATAAGCAGGCGTTATTACAACAGATAATATTCGTACAACATCGTGCCTTCTTCAGGGATGGAACAAGTCAAATGAAAGCTATTTTTTGTTATTACATCTGGGAGATCCAAACAGAATATAAAGAATTGACGAATCCATGTTCTCATACTGAATGAGCTCCTAATGTGAATGCTCTGTAAGTGTGATATACTTTCAGACATCAATATTTCCGTCTACTAAAAATACTATTATTTCGCATTAAAGAGAAGCCTGTTGTTGCAAAAGCAGCTGCTGGCATTACGCCTAAGCTGGGTATCCTTCATAGTGAAGTGTGCTTGCCTCCTGCTTCCTCTATACGTTGTAATTACTCGCACATGTCCCACTGTACAATAACAATGTCACTTAGAGAACGTCTCTGTTGAAAGTGCTTCAGTGCAGTGGTTGGAGCTGACCCTTAATTCGGGTGGTGTTGAGTGCCATACTCCCTGCCCACTCAGTTATAGATGATGACCACATGGGGGGGGGGAAACGGTCATGGGGTCTGCAGGGAGTTGTCATTCTCACAGGAAGCACTTAGAGCCCTGAACTCATGGCCCCCGAAAAGCCTGTGCGGTAACACTCATAGTTTTCTGAGAGGTGTTAATCACCGGCACTAGACCCTTAACTGTACTCACTCAAATGTGTAAATTGCAACAAGTATTGAAAGCTGGCAATTGCTTTTTTTGTAGTTTGCTTTATTTTAATCAGATATTTCCTAATTCAAATAATATGTTGTACCGTTGTCCTATGTTTTGTTACGGATGTGTGGCTGCAAACATAACCTATGCATTTGAATAGTTTTTTTTTTGTCAATTTATTGAACATGTCAGAAACAAAAACATACAACAATAACATTTTTTTTCCTTTTATTTCTCACTCAAATTAATAATTATATCAAAGTACAAAAATTAAAATAAATTAAAAAAATAAAACAATACCGTAATAATTCTCAAATAGTCTCTGTCATGTTCAACAGGGGCAAGAAGAAGCTTAAATACAATTGTTCTGGTCCGACCCCCTCTAGCATATATTTTTCTTATAAATAAAATATTAGGTCATCGTCATCAGCGACATGTTTGTCTTGTTAATTTGTTTGCTTTTAGTTTTTTTTTTTTACATAACAATCAGAAAGAAATTCCTTTTACAATTACAAGGTTGATTTTGTATAAAGAATAAATTATCTTCTAAAAAAGTAAGGAATTACTTTTAGGTATTTTTTGGTATGAGTGGTATTTAGGAGTCTTTTGCTATCTCACGATTTTGATTCTCAGTGACACAAGTTATAAAAAAATATGAAAAGGCTGCCCGTTGCATCTATAAAATTGGTCGGCTCAGACTATATTTTTATAAACGTGCATAACAAACACAAGTTGTACACAAATTAACACGGTTTCCTTGCCACAACTTTGGCTTTACAAGATAAGTGTATCAGAAGTTATTTTATTAATAAAAAAAGTTTTAAAAAATGGATTTTTCGAAGTTGAATCCACTCTCTCACAATATTAATGGTTTGCTCCACACCTAGTGTATTGGAGCTGTAACTTTGGTTTGTTATTGCCACAGTAAATCTAAAGAGCTCAGCGTTAATGTTAAGTGGTGTCTTCCTATTCTGCAAAAGCCGCTGTATATTCCAGCTGTTCAAATACCTGCTTTGAAATATTGTACTAATATCAGTGCCAAGGGATGCAGAGGGAGTGTGAGTTCACAGACGAAGCACTATAAGGCTGACAAGTCATATGGGATGTCTTCACAACCCCTGATTTAGACACCACCACCACCTCTCCCTGGAGCTCTTATACACAAACAGAAACACCGTGTACTGGATGGTGGAGCCCTACTTTTACTAACAGCCAGTCTGCACTCTAAAGAAGGCATTTGTTGAATTCAAAACTAACTTGAAATGCCGTCTTTTCACGCGTATGTTTGCGTAACGTGGCAGTCGTGACTAAAACAAAAGCGTGGAATACAAAAAATGGACATGAAGTCGAGCGGTGCCTTTTTCTTTTTGCGGAGAGAGAGAGAGAGAGAGAGAGAGAGAGAGAGAGAGGTGGCAAACCTTCCCTCTGCTCATGGCTTCCAGGAAGAGTTGTCACTCCGCCATGTCACTCACTCCTCCTCCTCCTCCTCCTCTTCATCTAATTTTCAACCTCCTCTCCTCCATCCATCATTATCCTCCTCCGCTGCATGGCCTCCACCTGTTCTGCTCCTGCAAACACCGTGCCCTGCTCCTTCACAAAATGTGTGTGTGTGTGTCTTGCACTTCCCTCCCTCCCTCCCTCCCTCACCTCCCTCCCTTTGCCTTGCCTTGTGATTTGTGGTGAGCCTTGGAAAGACCCTGGTCGATGAAGGGCGACACGGGGGGGGGGGGGAACGTGGTTGTGACGTGGCTGTGGGAATGGGGACAGGAGCAGCTCTGAGGGAGAGGAGGAAATGTCAGTGTAGCAAGAGACTCAGCACACACACACACACACACACACACACTCAGACACACTTTTGACTGTCCCGACACCTCAGCAGCACTCTTACACACTTCACGGAGTTCAGAGCAGCACCACTGACATCACCCAAACGCCCACCTTTCTCGTTCTTCCTTGACATTACCCTTTCTTCTTTCTCCTTTTTGATGGTGTATCTATTTCCCCTCTTGGCCTCTCTCACACACTGTTCTCTTTTTTTTCCAATTCTCAACCATATTTCCTTTCCCTCCCTCCCTCTCTCTCTCCCTCTCTCTCTCTCTCTCTCTCTCTCTCTCTCTCTCTCTCTCTCTCTCCCCGGCTGTCCTCCCTCCTGCAGAGCCCTCAGTGAACCCATCCAATGCCGGCGTGGTGGCGGGAGCTGTGATTGGCTCCCTGCTGGCTCTCCTTTTGGTCGCCGCTCTCATCGCCGTGCTCATCACCCGTAGCCGCCGGCAACAGCAGGGTTACCGCGCCAACGACGGCGGCGGCGACATGAAGACGCGCATGTTCGGCGGAGGCAAGAAGGCCAGCAAGAACGGCACGGGCGGAGGCAACGGGAGCGGAGTGGGAGTCGGAGGCGGGAACAACAATGTGCCCATATACGTCTACGATCAGGGCTCCTCCCACCCGGGCCTCGGAGAGAAAAACAACCACCACCACCAGCCGCTCACCATGGGGGGCGTCGCCACGACACCCACCGCCCAAGATATCCTGCTGAGCAACGAGCTGGATGACGGCGAGAGGAGGAAGTTTGACGAGCTGGAGGAGGACGAGAGGTATGATAATTTCACCGGAGGCGCCCCCATCCTTCAGCTCCGCCCGCCGCCGCACGACCAGGACGATATCATTGGAGACTACATGGATGACGACATGGAGTCCCAGCGAGATGGATCCGTCATCTCACGGACTGCTGTCTACGTATAGAGGAGGAGGAGGAGGAGAGGAAAGGAAAGGAGGAGAAGAAGAAGAAACAAGGAGGGATGGAGGATTCCTCCCGAGGATTTTTTTGGCTCCAGGGTCTCGGCCCTGTTCGGATGAGAGAAGAGAAAATTATACCACTTTTTATTTTTTGAGAATTGATCTTAAACATAGCCTATTATTATTAATCACAGTGCTACCCCAGAATGAACTGAGCCCACAGGAGGAAAGCATATTGAACTGAAAATCAAAGACAGAAAACAAACCTCTGCTCATGCTATCGCTATCACCGGGACACTTGACATACTCTTGACAGACAAGACTAAAAGAGAAAAACGATGCACATCCTGATTCAAGCTCGGCTACAGCGGAAGAAACTCTCTGTGCATATTCACTCTTATCGTCACCCACAGTGTAGAAGTGGTTGTCAAGCAGTTAGTTAAACATACATGCCTGCTTCTCTCCCCGTGGTGAACCCTTTGTGTGATGCATTGTGCCGTGACAGCTGGTGGACACTTTGTAACTATGGCTGGGTTGGGAGGGAAACGTTTAGAAGTCCACTTACAGTATTCATCAGGTGATTTAGTTAAGAAAAGAAAAGTATTTGCTGCTGGCTAGCTCATTTCCGCTCTCTCTGCCTTCCTCTCAAACTGCTCTGCAAGCTATCGACAACTTGCTTGATTTGACTAATAAAACAATTTCCTCGTACACACACACACACACACACAGCAGCATCTGACTAACTATGAACGTTTGCAGAGAGTTTGAGGAGTTCTTAACAAGGTGTACACGTGCGAACGTTTGCACTGTGCCTGGAGGAGCGAGGCGGTGAACGGGAGATGAGGGAATGAGGTGTAGCCGATCCGACGGGGTCAAGGGATCCAGGAGGAGGGAGAGGAGTCTCTTCCTTTCTCTTCCTCCTCGTCTCCTCAGAGCGCTCCTGACAGGAGGAGCTTGATTGGTAATGAGGCGTGAAGTCACTCGCTTAGACAACAGATTGCCACCACTTATGACGTGACGATTCCTCCCCCCCTCCCTCCCACACCTCTATCTCTCTTATCATTCTTCCGTCTCTCTCTTTTCATCCCTCTCTCTCCCAGTGTTTTATGGGGAGTGTATGATTGATCCAGTAGCGTGGAGGTCAGGGCCACAGAGAGCAGCCAAGTATTTCACTGCTCCTGATGTGTCAAATGCCCCACTTACTCTATTCTTACTCTATACCCTGCCCTGACCCCCCCCCAGGACTGACTCTCTGATCCACCTGGAGGGCCATGTTCGCTCCAATGCCTCCTGCAGTATTTTGTCAATGGCCTGAAACCCCACCCCCCCCCCCCAAAATACAACCGCTTGATAGATTTTCAATGAGATCAGGTAACATTTCTATCCATTAAGGGGTGTTGTTAAATGTAGAGGATTGATCGGGTGACATAAAAGCTTTCATCAACTGCGAACCTTCGGGAGTCATATTGACTAACAGGCATCGAGCAGTGAGATGGCCCTTTACGATGCGGCTTCAGGGCTGATTGTCTCCCGACTGTTAATTTATCCTCCGGCAAATATTACTCCGTGGGAACCGCACGCTGCTGTCTTGGAGGCGGGGGGCGTTTACATGCGTCACTGTGTCTATGTAGCCACTAGATGACTGTGATGGACAATCTTTTGAGAGAAGCCCTACTGTAGCTCCTCTAATCGGGCTTTCCCTGACCTTTCTAATCAAATCCCTCGTCGTGACCCACTGGGAATCTGGTGAGGGCAGCTCTTGATGAGTGTACTGCCCTCTTATAAAGCCTGCCAAAGATCTGGGTTGCCGTTTGCTGCAGGTCCTGAGGTCAAATGCAGAGCGACCCGCTGCCAAGAGCCAGGATGACTTTGCCTGCCTGCATTTCCTCTCATAGCAGTTTGTAACCTTGAGCTATAGAGGTGGGAAACACTTACATACACTACATGTATCTTTATAGAGCTAGACGGTCCTAGTTTTCCGTTGTGAAAGCTGTTCGACCTTCAAAGAGGCGGAGAGAGACGGAGAAGTGGCTTTTAGTGTTCGAACGCGGTCTAGCATATTGTAAGCCAGTGTTCAATAAGTGTTCAATAAGGCCTTAGCTTATATATAAACGCAGCTCCAGTCAACCCGCTGCAGTTCATTTACTGAACCCAGCTGGTTTGTGACAACCACTTAAAAAAAAAAAAAAAATGTATTACTTATTTTTGCACTTGTGTGTGTCACCGCTACAAAGAGAAATATAAGTGTAATACTTGGTTTTGGGGTCAAAATAGCGATAAGGGACAAAACTGTTGTATGTACATTTTGCTGTGAGGTATCTGTGAACTATATATGTAAGCATCTTTATTTTTCTTGTGAAAATGTGGATATTTATAACGATGTAAATATCAGATCGATGGAGCCGGTGGTGTGGAATGAAGAAGGCGTTCTGGGTCAGCTAAACCTAAAGTTCAAATGTCTCAGAGGGCAGTCAGAATGTAATTTTTAATCGAATGAACACCTCGGCGGTTCGGGTGTTAAAAAACACTGAACCGACTGAGCTGAGTTTGCCTAACAGTCGATTTGTATCGGTGGGAAAAAATTATATAATTGTATAATTTTTTTTCTGAAAGTTAACATTGCCTGCAATTCCACAAAATAAGCACACCGTGTTTTTTTGCACAATTGGCTTCTCCTTGATAGACACCCTGCACAATGCAAAAATACCCACAATACTTATAATTTATCAGGTAGACCGTAACCACACAAGCAGCTGGCGGTGGTGTGTGTTGACTCAGCTCTGTGTGTGTATTCAGTAGTGTGTATTTTCGTGATGCTCGGAGGCTTTGGGACATCTCTCACTGCCATTGGGGCTGTAACCTGAGTAGCCTCTATTTATGTCACCATGGAAAACTGGCAAACTGAAGATATTATTGTGCGTTTCCAAAACATACTTACTCGCACACATACACATACTGTACAGAATGCAGAGAAACATTCTCCCACACACAAACACCCCTCAGTCACTCTCATTATGCTCACTCCCACAGCCAGACTGTGCCGAAGACACCTCATACCTGACAACTTCGCCATCTCCTGACATAAGCCCACACAAATGCGCTCGCATAGCCACACACACACACACACACACACACACACACACACACACACTTCTTCCTCCGCTTCTTGCTCAGTGGCTCCGTCAGGACATATACTGTGTCCTGTTACAGTGAAAGGAGCCGCAGTGTGATGTGTCCCCCGCTCCACCGCTTTCTATTCTTCAAGACCTCACTCTGAAACGATCACATTGAACACACACATTCAGGGACACACACACACACCTTTCACCCGGTGCTGGAGAAACGGGCTTTTTGGACCGTTTGTCCATTCCACTTCGAGGAATATAGCTTTCATAAAAATGCCACTGTGCTGACCCGCTCCACCTCCCGTCTCACTTTGAATGCTTTCAGAGCCGAGACTTCTTTACTCGCCTCCAAAATGTTTGTTTTTTTCAACTTTTCTCACTTCAGCAACCTCCGCGACCGCCTCCGTAAACACACACACACACACACACACCGTTGCCACCCACCTCAGCATCAACGTTAAAGGCTTGTCAGACAAAATGCTTTTAGATCCCGGCCTGGGTCTAGCACAAGGTTAGGTAGTCAACACACCCAATATTAATCTTTATTTTCCCAGTAAACCGCATACTGTTGCTATCTCTTCGGCTCCAAACATTTGATGACTAATCAAAGCCTTAACATCTCCCATCTCACTTGCAAAAAAAGAAGGAATTAAAGAGAAAAGTTCCCTGTGTACATAGTATAAATATATAAATATGTAGCAGAGAAAAAGATATTACTAATTTATGGTGTCACGTTTGTGTATTTCTCAGTGACAGCAAGCATGAAGGATTTATTTTCTCCTATTACAGTTTCCTCTCGTTTCTGTTATTTTGCAGTGCTTTATAATTTGTGCTTTATTCTTGACTGCGCGGTGATTGCTGCCAAAAGTGGCAAATGTGCTTCTATACAAATGAACTGTACACACAACAAACCAGTCATACCCCCAAATGTGCTTTTTTATTATTGACTGCTGTGTAATCGTTTTCTTTTTTTGTATTCCTTTTTTTTTTATTTCCAATTTTATTTTGTGAAAAAAATAACTAAGAAATTAGAATTGTTGTCACTATTTTATCATGTCTTTCTATACTTTTTCGTATGTTGTTGCTATTAAAGAATTCTTGATTTTTGAAATGTTTCTGCCGGTTGTATCTGCCTCTCCTTTCCTTCCCGTCTGTCTACTTAAGACCTGAGGATAGTTTGGGTGACTGAGGAGCCAGATGGATTAGAAGTGCCAGTAATTGATTCTCACTGATTAGATTTATAGATTAATTGATCGGGATGTGAAGTGGCCCCTGTCTCTTGTCAGACATCTTTCACACTTCAGACACCCCCCACCCTCTCTGTGTTGTTTTTTTTCACTCATTTCCTGGTCTGGCTGTTTCTCTCATTCCAGTTTTGATAAATCGGGGCTTGTGTCAACAGAGGTGCGATAACAGGCTCGTGGGAAATAGCAGAAGCCATTTTGTGTTAAACTATTGTCCTGTACTGGAGCTCCACCTCCTCCCAGTCTCTGTGATTCATACATGTTTCTCTGGTTGGCTACAGTTAAGTGGCCACTAAAGCGTACATTAACTTTCTTATTTAAAGACCTATATAGTATAATCATTATATTCAGCCGTAGCGAATTGTACTCCCACACAGAGAGAAAAAGGTTGAGGAATGTGGTGCCGTAGCTGGTTATCCTGCAGGGAGGCAGTTTGTGTTTTCAGTTGGGGAATGTGCAGGCCAAGCTGAAACTCTGTGAATGGAGCGCCTCTCAAAGGCTGCATTGTTTGAACTCTGACTAAACCAAACTGGTTTGGTCAAATGTTAACAGAAGGGCATGTAGAGGGGTCTGTCTGTGTGTGTGTGTCTGTGTGTGTACATGTTTATGTATGAATGTCCTGGCATGGGAGAGAATGTGTGTTCTCATGCGTGAATGTATGTGCACCTGCCTTATTTGGTTTTTCATACAAGTACCCCCTCTGTGCCGCCGCTGAAATGATACAATCAAGTTGTGCTGTTAACGTCCCCGCGTCTGTGACAGTTGGTTTATGTCGATTATGGCAGCGCGCCCTCGCTGTCTGCCCGGCGCTTTGATGCCGTCATGTATCTCTGTGTCATCCTGGCTCCTTGTCACACTTCATTTTTGTTGCAGGCTTCTTCTGTCAATGCACAGCTATTTACTGTGAGTCCAGCCCGCCATCTGGCCCCTCTAATTGCTTTGGATTTCAGGCTGGCGAGATAGAGAGCACTTACACACACACAGACACACGCACACTAGGTTTTTCTAGCTGAATGTGAAAGACTCGAGCACAGCAGAAAGGCTTTTAAGCTGCAGCTCGGCTGTGCAACACTTACATTTTGGTCTCGGTTTGTCACCGAATAAAAAAGTGTTCGCCTCATGTGGGAGCGGTGACCCCGTAACGCAGAACCTGTCCTATTTGAGCTCCTGGCAAATAACCTGGATCTGAAGCCAAAGCGACAGCAGCTACGCCGAGCTCCACCGCCGTGTTCAACATTAGCTTTCAGTGATGAGACAAGGTGCCGTGCCCGGGGCAATACAGGCTAGCTGGTAGTGGCCCTGTTTATACCTAGTTGCGTGTGTGTGTGGGTGTGTGTGTGTGTGTGTTCCCTGCTCATACAGCGTGATAAACAAGTATGTTCATGTTGTGTGTTTCAGTTTCTGTTGTGCAGCTCAGATTCCAACAGCATGTTTGTGTGGGAAAGCGTTCATGAGCTAAGTGTTATCAGTTTGTTGTGTATGGAGCGAAAAGGGTGTGATAAAGTGTGTGTACTGTTTCACACATGCATGTTTGTACGTACGTGGCTGTATATTTAACTTCCAGTTCTGGCAGCTACAGCCGCAGTGTTGATTAAACATCTTATGGTGTGTGAGTGTGTGTGGATTAGCTTTAGGCTCTCTCTGCTGATAACTGCTCACACAATGCTCCTCATTTAACCTCTCACCCTCCGGCTCCAGACCTAACTAATACATCCCAGAGAGGCTGATGAATTGCCTGGACTGTTGCATGGATTTCTGAGTGATGGATGTGGTGACCTGGCCCTTCACAGGGATTAAAGTGAGTGTCTGCCTCTGACTTCAATTATTAAAGTAGGCTCCTGCTTTTTTTTTTTGGCTTTAAAGTTACTAGCGCATTTTGATTTAGCCTGTGGTGAATCATCAAATCTCCAGCTGTGTGTGTCTTGTTACTGGAGTATTTCTATCAAACAGGGTTACTTTTAACTGGCTCTTCTTTTAACTGACACTGGTATGTTTCTCATTATTTTGTATTCCGGTACATTGGATCTGACTCGCAGCGCTGTTGTGTGCACACTCCTTCAGTTTAAGGACTATGACCCTAAGCATGCAGGGGAGGTAATTAAGCAGAGTTATGGTCGAACTGTGGAATGTTCTTCTCTGGCCAAGTCAGTCATCTGACCTCAGCCCCGGCATGCGTTTCATTTTCTGAAGATGAGACGGAGGAAGGCTCTGGAAGACGCCTGGCAGCTCATCAAAAGGAGAGATAGCAAGTGTCTGGTAAGGTCTGTGAGTTTAGAGGACTTTCCAAAGTTTGAGTTAACTTCTCCAATTGATTTTATTTTGGGACTGTTCGGAAACCACATAAAATGTATCATTATGTAACGTAGTACATTTCAGCTGCACGATATGTGGGTTTTGTATATGAAAAGCCTGGATTTGAACTATATTTGCAAAACCTCCGAGTATGTTGCATTACATTCCACATACTCTTCTGCCTAAATGAACTGCAGGACTTTCAAATGGCACACTGCCAAGCAAAAATGTTAAAATGATTTACCCATTCTGTATTTAAAGTTGTGTAGAAAACATATTTAACCATTAAGCACTTCAATAACCACTACTGGAAATATTAAATTGAGCAATTGGTTAACAATTGTTATAGAACGTAGCTCTGACCGGTAACGCTATGGTTGATACAGTCATGTGAAGACGTATAGCTTGTGCTAACTTGAGTGTAAATACTCTCTGGTCTTGGCATAGGCTACTTATTGTTAATTTAATAAGCTGTGTGCGATATACTGAATTGAGTATGCAGTATGTAAGTTAGAGATTTCACTAGTGTCCAAAGCCATGCAAACCATGCTCCTCTGTGAGAAACGAAATGCTAATGTCAACATGCTAGG
>CALSBZ010042207.1:0-29884 GCA_943591055.1 Gobionotothen gibberifrons | reverse complement strand
ATTTAGGAGCGTCACAACTGCACGCCACGGGACCCTGACCAAGCGTCACTCCTGGACGATTATGGAGTGAGAGTGTATTGGTGTGTACTGTGTCTTAAGCCGCTCGCAGCGGACAGCATGAGACCCAACAAATTGCGAAGACACCAAGAGACTACGCACCCCAGTCATGCAAATAAGCCACTTGATTTCTTCCAAAGAAAATTGACAGAATACCGTCAGCAGGAGCATCCAATGGTAAAGGCTACTTCAGTGACTAGTAAAGCCCAAATGGCCTCATATAAAATTGTACACAGAATTGCCCAGTAAAAAAAAACACACACAGTAGCTGAGCAGCTCATCCTCCCCGCGGCAATATATATGGTGTCAATCATGCTGGACGAGACAAGCGCAGCCAAATTGAAGGCTATCCCACTGTCAAATGACACAATTGCCAGACGCATAGATGACATATCTAACGATCTAGAAGAGCAACTGATTGACAAACTCAAACATTCACATTTTGCCTTGCAAGTAGACGAGGCAACTGACAGTAACAAAGACTGTTTGTTCATTTCATACGTCCGCTTTGTCGATCCGTTAACACTGGCCGAAGATATTCTATTCTGCAAGTATGTCAAAAATAGGGCCACAGCTGTGGAGCTTTTCAACATTCTCAACAATTACCTGACCGAACATGACATACCATGGGAAAACTGTGTGGGCTTTTGCTCGGATGGGGCACAGACGATGGCAGGGAAAAGAAATGGCCTGCAGGCACTAATAAAGAGGGTTGCGCCAGATCCGCAGTGGACGCACTGTGTTATTCATAGGGAAGCGCTCGCATCAAGGCAGCTCAGTCCCGATCTGAATGAGATTTTGAATGAGGTTGTGAGCGTGGTGAATTTCATCAAAACCTGGCCCTTGAAAGCGCGTCTGTTCTCCGCACTTTGCCAGGAGATGGGAGCTGATCACACAGCTGTGCTGTTTCACAGCGAGGCAAGGTGGCTTTCCCGAGGCAAAGTGCTGACGCGCGTGTTTGAGCTCCGAGCGGAGATCCGCCTTTTCTTGGAGGAGGAGCGCATGTATGAAGCCGCAAGCAAGTTCACTGACGAACATTTTTTGATGAAGCTGGCTTATCTCAGCGATGTCTTTGGAAAGCTCAACGAGTTAAATCTCCAGCTACAAGGCAAAGACAAGCACCTTCCTCACCTAGCAGATAAGATCACTGGATTCACCCGAAAGCTGGAGGTATGGGGCAGGCGCCTCGACCAAGGAAGAATTGATGCCTTTGAGAGTCTGAGTGAAATCGCTGAAACCACTGATTCTGGAGCCACTGCTGTGATCCCATGTATCAAGCAGCACATCACATCCCTGCTAAGCCTATTTCAAAAATATTTCCCAACCAGCAGTGCTCAGTATGACTGGATTATGGACCCGTTCCATGCAGCAGGTTGGTATTATATGTTATGACTTCATGTATTTTACAAAAATATATAGCCTACTTGCTATATGTTGTCAAATTAAGATATTTATATTTAACAAACAATGACAAATAAGAAATGTATTTATGTTCTATCTGCAGCACCTGCTGATTTCAGCTCTGCCGAAGAGGACCAGTTCATTGAGATGACCTCTGACTCCACACTGAGGCTGAAGTTTACAGCTCAGACACAAAGTGAATTCTGGCTTGGAGTGGAGAGGGAGTATCCAGTCATTGGGCAGAGAGCTGTGCACATTCTTCTTCCCTTCGCCACATCTTATCTCTGTGAGATCGGCTTTTCAGCTGTTGCAACACTGAAAACCAAATACAGATCTAGGCTCAACATTGAGCACGACCTGAGAGTGGCATTATCAAGCCTGCAACCACGTTTTGAGAAGATGTGTAGTGCAAAGGTGGGGCTTGAAAAGGCCCACCTGTTCAAAGTGGGGAATGACAAAAAAAGTTTGAGAACCACTGGTCTAAGGACAGAGGGTGTCGTATTGTCATACTGATATTCTGTACAAACTGTGAAGTCCACTGAGACAAATGTAACATTTGTGATATTGGGCTATATAAATAAACATTGATTGATTTATCTAGTCAGAATCATTCCCCTCCAAACTTACATGAGCAAGGATCCAAAATGTGTGTAGCAACACACCCATCATTTCTCTGTGATGAGACTATCTCCATGCCGGAGTGTTTGATTGTATAGTACTAGAGGGGAAATTATCTTCTATTTTACTTGTTCTGTCCTAGAACAAGCCCTCACAGACAAACAAAGGGTCTCCAGAGCAAATTTGAGAGTATACTTTTCTACATTTTTCTGTGATGGTGCAGACAGAAGACATCATTTAAGCCATGTTTTAAATGTAAAGGATATACTGTTTTTCATCAATATATCAGATATATAGCCTACAAACATGTGTCTGAAGTGTTTGGCTCCAAACACTTTCAGCCCTGTTTCAAAAGTGCTGATTCTCTGTCTGTTACTTTAGAGGAAAATAAGGAGCCCCTCCCCACGCCCCTCTGAGAGAGATTTGGTTAAAAAGAACCCAATAGGCTTGTTTGAGACGCGTTGCGGCTCGCCTCGAAAGTAGACGAGAGTAGCCGATCGCAGCCGGGGGAGGTCTCAAAAAGCTCGCCTGAAGTCGGACAGCTCGGAGTCCGCTTCGTCTTCTTCGTCTTCTTCGTCTTCTTCTTCTCTCGGTTTTTTGGCGGATTGCAAACAACTTTAAGGTGCATACCGCCACCTCCGGAGTCGGCTTGACTCGGTTTGCATTTATAAAGAATGCACACATTAATTACAACACATATCTAACATTAATGTTAGATATGTGTTACGGGTCCCAAAAGCTTGGGTACCACAGCAACAATAAATGTTATCTGTAGAAAACAGAAAAGTACAGCAGCAAGAATTAAAACACAGGATCTGGTTGATCGTCTGGATTGCTTCTTATTCAAAATTCAGTTACACAGTTACATTCAAATAGCTGTACTTTACAAACATACAAATATAAACACATAACGCTATCAAATAATACTTTCTATTAATATATCTATCTTTACCAAATATAACATATTATGGAGATCACATAAATACACTGTCAGTGTTAATACACAAAAAACAAGGCAATGTGCCTGCAAGACTTTACTCAGGTGAACAAAACAGATTACCCGTGCGCAGCAGCTAACCTGCCTGCGAGCCTTCGCTCAGGTCACATTTACCCAGGCGCGGCTGAAGCCTGCGTAAATGGCATCTATTGTTGCAGACAGTTTAGTATTTTTAAAATACCGTTACTATGTCAAACATGCTCAAAACTTTCTGACACACTCTCCTAAACATCTCTAACATTATATCTCATTTACACAAGTTAACATCGATCATTTTCATCATGCACTGACCTGTAGAAAACAGAAAAGTACAGCAGCAAGAATTAAAACACAGGATCTGGTTGATCGTCTGGATAGAGCATGGATGTATAATAAGAACTGGATACAGCGTGGGAGGCGGGGCCTCATTCATTCCTATGAGAGTTGCTCATTAGCGCATGATGATAAAATGGGGCAACTTTTGAGAGAGTGGCTGCTTCTCAGGTCGACTATTTTCATTTCCCCGCTCCTCGGTCCTCGGTCTCACCGGAAGTTGATTTGTCTGCGCCATCTTGAGTAGCGTCCCATGGCTCTTATTTCTGCTGGAGGAGCGATAATGGAGGAGCGATAATCGAGGAACCACCAGACCTTCCTCCGATGAAATCTTCAGATACTCGCCCCGCCCCCTTACGGCCCCTACACACGGCCGCTGGCGTTATCGCTTGCCGGCGGACATGTCTGAAGCTCGACCAACAACCAATCACATGAATCTCCCGCCCCTGACACACAAGCACGCGGTTTGATTGGCTAGAGCTTGTACTGGCTTATGATTCGATTGGCTGACGCCTCCGTCGAGGCGTCAAAAGTAGAACATTGCTCTACTTTTGCAGCGAGCACCGCGGGAGAAACTACGCGTCGCTCCCAGAATGCAGTTCGGCGACTCGTGACGTCACCCCATTCAAAGTGAATGGGCAGAAGCGTTGAAGCGTCAACGCACGCCGCCGTGTGTAGGGGCCGTTACTGTGTATCTATGGAGTCAGATTTGGGTCAATATTCTTGCGCATAAAACAAGCTACACACGAGCGGAAAATGTGCTTTTACACGCGCATAAAATGACCCTCGCGCGCCCAAAGAGACAGCCCTCTTGCTCGCTCGCGGGAGTGTCAGCCTCACTCGCTCGCAGAGTCTGTCTGCTCGCGCGTGAAAAGTTTCTGACACTTTGGGGCGGAGCCACTGGACTTTGATTGACAGCGGCCAGGAAGCCAGAGGTTGCCAGGTTTGATAAATGCCTGAACTACAAAGAGCCGAGGAGTGATGGCAGCAAAATCAGTTGGACGAGATGGAATGGTCCATAAAAAACTATTATATTCGTAAAGTGTACAGCTAATATATATCATTTAATTAATTTAATTAATTTTATATAAAACAATGTATTTTTGAGTGGGCTGTATCTGTCGAAAATTAACACTCTTAGAAGGGATGTGTAAAAAATGACACAACATGTGTTGAATTTCAACACACCTACAGAGTGTGCTCAGGGACAACACGTGTTGTGTTTATTTATGTGTAAATCATTTTACACACAAAATGTGTTACATGCCCCTAACACACAATGTGCACATTTTACACATTGTGTGTCATAAATGTGTAACCAGAATTAACATTTGATTGTGTTAATATCTGCACATTGTGTGTCAATGACGATTACTGGAAGTACCAGGTGGTGGATATGGTTTTTATTCAAAAATCAAATGCAAGAATACATTCATTGGACATGTATTTACAAGGATTTCATTAGCACAATATGTCATTAAGAAAATAATTGTTAACATTTAAAAACATTAATATTTTTCTAATTCATCAAATGTTGACAGAACAGATAATTTAAAAAAAAATCACACCTAAAAAAACCTTATACCTTGGTTAAAACAAACTTAATCTTCAGCAAACTATTGTTGTAAATGACTTTCAGCTGAGGGAATATAGTGATGAGATTCTTCGCAAGGACCACCTTGTCAGTGTTGGATGGATAATTAAGGATACAAATTCATATACAACCCATGCCTCTGCAAACTAATGGCATTCTTACGGAGAAGACCAGGCTTAAACTTGTCAAAGTTTGCATCTCTGACTTGGTGGAGAGGCATGGGTTGTAAGTATATGAATGTGAAATGTCTTTATATATAATTGTTGCATTAAGTGATATATTGGTTGTAAAAAAAAATGTAAATGTTTTTTTATTTGCTTGATACAAAAGGACATTCTTTATAACCAATTGCTTTATTATCACGCATTTGTAATATTTGTATGCTAGAACTTTTTGTATTCTTTTTGAAAAATAAAAACATGTCATTCATTTTTATCCTTAATTATCCATCCAACACTGACAAGGTGGTCCTTGCGAAGAATCTCATCACTATATTCCCTCAGCTGAAAGTCATTTACAACAATAGTTTGCTGAAGATTACGTTTGTTTTAACTAAGGTATAAGGTTTTTTTAGGTGTGATTTTTTTTAAATGATCTGTTCTGTCAACATTTGATGAATTAGAAAAATATTAATGTTTTTAAATGTTAACAATTATTTTCTTAATAATATACAGCCCACTCAAAAATACATTGTTATATAAAATTAATTGATATATATATATATATATATATATATATATTAGCTGTACACTTTACGAATATAATAGTTTTTTATGGACCATTCCATCTCGTCCAACTGATTTTGCTGCCATCACTGCTCGGCTCTTGGTAGTTCAGGCATTTATCAAACCTGGCAACCTCTGGCTTCCTGGCCGCTGTCAATCAAAGTCCAGTGGCTCCGCCCCAAAGTGTCAGAAACTTTTCACGCGCGAGCAGACAGACTCTGCGAGCGAGTGAGGCTGACACTCCCGCGAGCGAGCAAGAGGGCTGTCTCTTTATGCGCGCGAGGGTCATTTTATGCGCGTGTAAAAGCACATTTTCCGCTCGTGAGTAGCTTGTTTTACGCGCAAGAATATTGACCCAAATCTGACTCCATAGTATCGCTCACTGATTGGACGATGCAGTGCATGCACTGATCTCATGCTTCTTGACATGAGAGCAGTTTTCCAGCGGAGTGAAGAAAATATATGAACCTCACGGGAGTCACTCCTCAGTTTATACAGTGTTTTGTTTAAATTAATGCATCATTTAGTTACAAATATGTGATATATCTGAACCACAAAGTGGTCAAAAATGATTTTATTCATTTATTGGAAACATTTTGATGATCGCTTTTTTCGTTTATACATTTTAAGAATGGCGTTTATCTTTTTTGAGAATGAGTTCTTATTTTATTTAATGTATTTGGGTCTACAACAGATGATACACATGTTTGTGTCAGTACATGTGTACTAACAGAGGCGGGTGTGTGTGTGTAAATAACGGGGACAGAGCTGGCTGCTGTCAGACGATCAGCTGTGCGATCAGCTGTGCATCACAAACGGACGTAGCTTCACGTGACGCTACGGAGGAAAGGACGTCCCATGGCTCTTAAAATGGTTCCCTGCTTCTCGTGGTTTCCTTGCATCCCTCCATGCTTCCCTGGTGGGAGGGACTAAACGCAGGAAAACGACGCAAGTGAGGGAAGCAAGGATTTAATTTAATCGACCTGAGAAGCAGCCAGTGAAACGTCACAGATTACCCGGCATGCCTGAGAAGTACCCGTATGTGCACTCATAGAGCATGCGCAACTTTAACCTAAAGGCTCGTTCACATCAATATGCGTACACGTAACAGCACCACGCGTTCATGACAGCATGATGGGTTGTTATTATGATGGCTTTGATATTAACGAGGCGGCAGTTAGCAGCTAACGGCTAGCTAGTAATTATGCTAATGTTGACATCAATCGTTACGCTGTAACAGGATCTAGTGATATCCAAGCAACAGAGCTTCATTTAGCATGAAATAATTATTGCACTTATATACATATATATATATATATATATATATATATATATACATACAGTGCAATAAGCTTCTTAGTGCAATAAGAAGCTACAGGGACGTTAATCTAACGTTACGTCGGTAATATTAACTTTATTTAATACAACATTTACGGTACAAGATTTAATCATACAGCCCATGTAGTATAATATTTTACAAGTGATGAGTTACAGCAAACATGTGCAATATATCCATTATTACAGCTCCGTGGGGTTAGACGATGTGGGTCCGTTGTTATTGTGCATCCATGGGTATGGATAAACTCTTGTATGCAGCCATCTGCCCAGTCACATCTGCAGCCCCCATCCTGCCACTGTTCTTGTACTGTCTGCTCTCACGTCTCACACTTTGCTCTTGCCAAATCTCGTGGCTCAGCTTGGAACTTCATGCCCCGTCTGAGGGACTGATGAGAGTATCTCTCTGTATGTCAGCATAAAGTTTTGTTCTGGATGTCTCAGGTGGAGATTGTTCTGGATGCAGTCTTGTTGTTGTTGGTTCAGCTCTGGTTCTCTGTCTGTCCGATGGAGAAGGAGGAGTCTCCTGTTGGGTTAGGTATTTTGTCTGCTTGGAGGGTCAGGGTCGTAGCCTTTTCTGACTCAGAGGGGGAGTCCAGGTCTCGGGACGCATTGCCTATAAGAAGTCTAGCACACTGAGGTTAAATAAATCCAACCCTTTCCACTCTGTCTTTTCTAATCATACTATCTGTCTTAGTTGTCAAATGTCATCTAAACAACACAATTAATGTCTACTAATGATATTACACAAACTCCTTCCAAGAATTACTTCAACCATTGCTACATATTTACCCAACATAACTCTCAGGAAAACATTTTCTCCTATAAATTGGAATACCTACATGTTTCAAGCATCACATATTTCACACACTACGAAAGAACATCTCAATATTTTCTCCAATATTCTAAATCCCACTGTTACTTAGAACAATAGTAAACTTGCAGAGGACACTAATCAGACCACAGTAATGTAAATTGACTCAAGTGTAGGCCTACTACACTACTTTACATTATACTTATTACTTTTGGTGAACATTTATTTATTTTCTAAATTCCTTGTCTATGATATGTAAACAGTTTGAGTGTACTTTACTGATCTCAATGTATGTACACTCTATGGATTCTTGAGTTTCCTGGTGCTGTCGTTAACTCCAACTACAATATTTATAGATAAACTGATTTAGTAGAATGAACTCTTTTCTAATTCACAATGTGACCAAAGAACAATGATTTCTCTTTCACAAGATTGTGATCTAATAGAATGACTCTTGACCTCATGGGGTCAAATAAATTGGATTCTGATCGTACTTAACATGTGGCCTGAAGAACAAAAGGACTTCTTATCATTAACACAATGGACTCTCAGAGATGAGATCTAGCCATGAGGTGGCTGACTTTAAAATGAACTGTGATAAAAAAACACATGCGTGTCGGTACTTTATAGTTTAGTAAACCCACACTGCTTGACAATACAAAACAACACAATCTTCATTTATCTTTAGCTCTAAATTATATAGATGCTGACCTTAAAAGCTGATCTCATACACAATCTTTTCGGCTTAGAACATCGCACAAAAATATACTTTTCGGCTAAAAAACTCCACACAATATACTTTATTAAACCAGACTACACCGGTTTAACACATCAAACATAACAGTTAACAAACTATGGTATACCAAAACATTTAGCGCTTTATACTGAGTCTCTAACTCACCATGGCCTGACATAACACTCCTGCAACTCCTTTATGAGACTGTCCAGTGTTATCCTTTACAATAATCACCCCTGCAGCTCCTTCTTGAGACTGTCCGGTGTTATTCTTTACCTAGTTCCGATGGAGTCTTTTAGAAAACCATGAACTTCTATACAACGAGTTTGCCGTATGGTCCTAAACCGACCTACGGGGCCTTTCACCGTCTTCTTACACCCCTCGTTCTTCACTTAAGCATATATAATAATTCTGTATTGTATTCCTTTACCATCTGACTATGACACTGAGAATTCCCTGACAACTCTAAAATTTGGGTATAGCCAATCACAGATTTTTGATAATAACAGGTATCTGCTTACCTTTTAGTTGTAGGGCCCTGGTTTTAGTTGTCAGAGATTTTCGAGGTGTCTTCCCTGGACCGTTCGTCCGCTTTCTGTCGGTGTTCCTTCTATGCTTCTACCCATCACGTCACAGGGTCACCAATATTCATACACACTGTTCATACTGCTCACAGGCTGCTGTGTATATCTAGTGTATTCATACCCCTCACTGTTTATTCATCATTCAATTAATTCTATATTTTATTCTGTAGATTGTGTACATTACTTTTCACTTTACTGCTTGTTGCACTCCTGGTTAGAAGATAAACTGCATTTCGTTGTCTCAGTACCTGTAATATGTGCAATAACAATAAAGTTGAATCTAATCTTGAGCAGGAACAAATGTATTTACTTAGTACATATCTGACATTAACGATTAAACACATGTGTGCATTCTTTATAAATGCAAACCGAGTCAAGCCGACTCCGGAGGTGGTGGTATGCACCTTAAAGTTGTTTGCAATCCGCCCAAAAAACCGAGAGAAGAAGAAGAAAAAGGTGAAGAAGAAGAAGACGAAGACGAAGCCGACTCCGAGCTGTCCGACTTCAAGCGAGCTTTTTGAGACCTCCCCCGGCTGCGATCGGCTACTCTCGTCTACTTTCGAATCCTCACTACGTGAGCGCTTTCATTTTTGTTCCTCTATTTTTGTCATCTCGGCTAGAGATTTGATAGTTACCTTTTTTGTTGTTCATTGCTGTATTTGGAAAATAAAGTATCTTACAAATACTTTACCTCTGTCTCCCGGGTCGTGCAATTGGGTCCTACATCCTAAGTGTCTGAGTTCGTAACAGAACGAACTGACCATTATGGACCCAGCCGACCCAAGAACGCTTCACGCAGCGCTGTCAGCACAGGGCGTGAAGATCTTTCATCACGAGGAACAGCTGGGCCTAGTCAACCAGGAAATGCAAGAACTAAGAGGACGCCAGGCCGGGATTCAGGAAGCATTATCCACACAGATGCAACAACTGGCTGTCCAAATGAATCATTTTTTCACTCACCAACAGACTGCTCCTCCGGTGACGTCATCCACAACTGAGAGGTTGCCTGTCAATGCTCCAGCTGATTTCCCAAGTGAGGCTGTTTCTTCCCCTTTACGGCTGGCTCTTCCGGAGAGATTTTCCGGAGATTCTTCTAATTGCAGAGCCTTTTTGGTACAGTGCGATCTGCATTTTCAACACAACCCAGGAGCCTTTTCATCTGACCATGGTAAAGTGGCGTTTATTGTGTCTCATTTAACGGGAAGAGCTGCAGCCTGGGCTACTGCAGAATGGTCAAGAGAAACTGAACTATGTTACTCATTGGCCGATTTCATAGAGACTATGAGTCGTATTTTTGACCACTCATCGCCTGCTACAGAGGCCAGCAGAAGACTTTTTCATATACGCCAGCTCAACCGCCAGGTGGTTGATTACGCCATCGAGTTTCGCACAGCAGCAGCGGACAGCGGATGGAATGTTCCGGCTCTTCGTGACGCCTTCATGACGGGACTTTCGGAACCGATAAAAGACCAGCTGGCTCCACTGGAGACACCCCGGGATCTGGAATCTCTCATCGCCGTGGCCATCCGGATCGATAACCGTCTTCGGGAAAGAGAGAGGGAGCGTCGACGCAACCGAGATGTTATTCCCAGCTCCCAGAATGCATCTTGGTGGGTCGCGCCGCCAGCCGAGGATGTCCAGCCCATGTTACCGCACCGTCAGAGGATTACACTTCCGAATGACTCCGGGGAACCCATGCAGCTGGGAAGAACCAGGCTTTCTCTGGAGGAGAGGCAGCGCCGTCTACGGGAGGGTTGTTGTTTCTACTGCGGCCAGTCGGATCATCAACTCGCTTCATGCCCGGGAAAAGATCGTGCTCACCAGCCAAAAGGAGGGCGCTGGTGAGCAAGTTTCCCGCAGACTTTCCTCCTCGACCTGTTACGCAGGTAAACATTTGTATTAACAATCAAACCATTGACCAGGGTGTGTTAATAGACTCAGGGGCTGACGAAAGTCTTATGGACTGGGGCGTAGTAAATCAGCTAGAAATAAAGACTGTTCCGCTATCTCATCCTATTAATGCCAGTGCCTTAGACGGCCGCTTGTTGTTCACAGTTACCCATTGCACTGAGCCCATTCAGATTACTGTGAATAAGGACCATACCGAGAGCATGCAATTCCATATTTTTGAGTCGGCTCAGCACCCGATTATTTTGGGGTTTCCATGGCTAAAGATCCACAATCCTCACATTGACTGGCGTTCAGGGAAAATTAAGGAATGGGGAGAGGATTGTATGGGCAGGTGTAAACTTTCACAACCTGTTAATGCACCAACAGACTCTCGTAAAATCATTATAGATCACCCCGACTATCCTGATCTACAGAAGGTACCTCCCTGTTACCATGATTTAAAGGAAGCCTTTAACAAGTCCAAAGCCATGTCGCTACCTCCTCACCGAGATTTTGACTGTCCCATTGATCTCTTACCGGGAGCCCCCATTCCCAAGGGGAAACTTTATTCGATTTCGAGACCTGAGAGAGCAGCAATGGACGAATACATTTCCTCTTCACTCAAATCAGGAATTATCCGTCCTTCATCTTCTCCAGCCGGAGCGGGATTTTTCTTTGTGGGAAAGAAAGACGGGTCTCTGAGACCTTGCATAGACTACAGTCCACTAAATGACATTACGGTGAAGAACCGCTATCCTCTGCCACTCATGACATCTGCCTTTGAACTACTTCAAACTGCCAAAATATTCACCAAGTTAGATTTAAGAAATGCATATCACTTGGTTAGAATAAGAAAAGTGGATGAGTGGAAGACAGGATTCAACACTCAGAGTGGTCACTATGAGTATCTAGTAATGCCTTTTGGACTATGCAATGCACCGGCTGTATTTCAAGCTCTTGTGAATGAGGTTTTACGGGAATTTTTGAATATTTCAGTGTTTGTGTATCTGGATGATATTCTGATTTTCTCCCCAGACACTAAGTCTCATGTTAACCATGTCCGTCAGGTTTTGCAGAAACTGCTAGAGAATCAGTTATATGTCAAGGCAGAGAAGTGTGAGTTCCACACAAAAGAGGTATCCTTCTTAGGATACATAATCTCACCTAATCATATGCAAATGGATCCTGCTAAAATCAGTGCAGTATCCCAGTGGCCTACACCAGACTCCAGGAAGAAGGTCCAACAGTTTCTAGGGTTTGCTAACTTCTATAGGAAGTTTATTAGGAATTTCAGTTCTGTTGCTGCCCCTCTACATGTTCTGACTTCTCCTAAGGTTCCTTTCAAGTGGACTCCCCAGGCGGACTTCGCTTTCCAACGTCTCAGAGAGAGATTCACATCAGCCCCCATACTCACCATTCCAGATCCCCAGCGCCAGTTTATGGTCGAGGTTGATGCTTCCAATGAGGGAATTGGAGGAGTACTGTCTCAACGTTCTGCAGAAGACAACAAAATGCATCCATGTGCTTACCTGTCGCGGAAACTGACAACGGCAGAGCGGAATTACGACGTGGGAAACAAGGAACTGTTAGCTGTAAAAGCTGCCCTCGAGGAATGGAGACACTGGCTAGAGGGTGCAGAGCAGCCGTTTTTAGTCTGGACAGATCACAAGAATCTGGAATATATAAGAAAGGCTAAGCGTCTCAACTCCCGTCAGGCCAGGTGGACACTATTCTTTAGTAGGTTCAATTTCACCCTCTCTTTTCGTCCCGGGTCTCAGAATCAAAAACCCGATGCTTTGTCTCGTCTTTATGATCCAGAACCACTTGCGGTAGAGCCCAAGACCATCCTTCCACTTAACCGTGTGATCGGAGCTTTTTCCTGGCAAGTGGAGTCGGACGTAAAAAAGGAGAATGTCAAGAATCCAGCACCTAGCGAGTGTCCCAACAATCTGCTGTTTGTTCCTGAGGCTCTTCACTCCAAGGTCATCCACTGGGCTCACTCATCTGTGCTTTCGTGCCATCCGGGGGTAACAAGGACAATGTTCAGGATACAACAACGTTTCTGGTGGCCAGCCATGAAGAAAGATGTGGCAGAGTACGTAGCGGCTTGTCCGGTGTGTGCGTGTAATAAGACCTCATCACAAGTCAAGATGGGCTTGCTCCAGCCCCTGCCGATTCCCCAACGTCCTTGGTCACACATTTCAATGGATTTTGTGACAGGATTTCCTTCATCCAGAGGCAAGACTACGGTCCTAACAGTGGTGGATCGATTTTCAAAGATGGCTCACTTCATCCCATTGACCAAGCTTCCCTCTGCCAAAGTCACCGCAGAGGTCATGATGAATCACATATTCAGGATCCATGGATTCCCTGATGACATTGTTTCCGACAGGGGTCCACAATTCATTTCCGTTTTCTGGAAGGAGTTTTGTCGACTCATAGGTGCCACCGTCAGCTTGTCATCAGGATATCATCCTCAGTCAAATGGACAGTCGGAGCGTCTGAACCAGGAACTAGAGACTACGCTACGTTGTCTCGTCTCCCGGAACCAGACTACCTGGAGTGACCACCTCACATGGGTCGAGTTTGCCCACAATACTCTTCCTACGGCAGCCACAGGTCTCTCTCCATTCCATTGTGTCAATGGTTTCCAGCCTCCACTTTTCCCTAACAACGAGGAAGAGGTGAGGGTTCCATCGGCTCATGCCATGATCAGACGTTGTCGACGAGTTTGGGCTGGTGCTCGCCAGGCTCTTCTCCGAAGTTCAGCTCGGATGAAGGCTGTTGCAGACGTCCATCGCAGGGTCGCTCCCTCCTACAGACCAGGCCAAAATGTTTGGCTTTCCACTAAGGACTTACCACTCCATGTCGCCTCAAAGAAACTGGCTCCAAGATTTGTGGGTCCTTTCCCGGTGTCCAGAGTCATCAACCCGGTGTCTGTACGCTTGCAACTCCCCAGAACTATGAGAGTACATCCGACGTTTCACGTCAGTAAAATCAAGCCGGTGTGTGAGAGCACTTGTTCCCGCCTCCAAGCCCCCTCCACCGCCCGAGTTCTTTGAAGGGGGTGAGGTTTACAAGGTCCGTAAGCTACTGGAGGTCCGTAATAGGGGGAGGGGGAAGCAATTCCTGGTAGACTGGAAGGGTTACGGTCCTGAGGCTAGAAGCTGGGTAGCTGCGTCATTTATCGTAGACAAGACGCTTATCCACGATTTTTACAATCAGCCTGGGCCATCAGGAGTTGGCCCTAGAGGGGGGGGTACTGTTGTGCACCGACAGAAATGCTAGAGAGATTCATGTTATTTACGTTTGCTTTCTCTCATTCCAGGCTTCCTGATTATTTTCACCTGTGTCTCCTGTGCTCATCAATGTCAGCCCCGCCCCTGATTGGTCCCACCTGTGTCTAGTTACCCTGTGCTTATATTCCCCTGTCTCCCAAGTGTTCTTTGTCAGTTCGTTATTGTCTCTTGCTATGGTCAGGTCTATGCTCTTTGTGCTCTTGTAAAGTTTGAATCCTCACTACGTGAGCGCTTTCATTTTTGTTCCTCTATTTTTGTCATCTCGGCTAGAGATTTGATAGTTACCTTTTTTGTTGTTCATTGCTGTATTTGGAAAATAAAGTATCTTACAAATACTTTACCTCTGTCTCCCGGGTCGTGCAATTGGGTCCTACATCCTAAGTGTCTGAGTTCGTAACATAAAGTGAAAAGTAATGTACACAATCTACAGAATAAAATATAGAATGAATTGAATGATGAATAAACAGTGAGGGGTATGAATACACTAGATATACACAGCAGCCTGTGAGCAGTATGAACAGTGTGTATGAATATGCTAAGATATATAAAGTATGAAAACGGTAAGCAGTCCAAGTATAGTATTGTAGTATCTCCGCCGTAGAGCACTGCAGATCTTCCTTAGGTGCGGTCCTCAGGCCCAGCATCACCCAGGGAAGTTTGTCGACCCAATTACCGTCTGTGAGGCCGGCCTTGAGGGCCGCCTTCATGGAGCGATGGAAGCGCTCGCAGAGGTCATTAGCCTGAGGGTGGTAAGCGGTAGTCCTGTGCAGCTTAACCCCCAAACCGCCCGCCACGGCGTTCCAGAGCTCGGACGTGAACTGAGAGCCCCTGTCTGAGGATGTGTCTGACGGGGTGCCAAAACGACACACCCACGTTGCGATGAAAGCCCGGGCAACGTCTGCGGCCGTCGTCGAAATGAGAGGCACCGCCTCCGGCCAACGGGTCGTCCTGTCCACCATGGTGAGGAGGTAGGAAAAACCCTGAGAGGAGGCGTATGGTGGCCGGGCTTGCCACGGAGCCCGGCCGGGCACAGCCCGAAAAGGCAACGTGGGCAACACCTCCGCTTCTCCGTCCCGCGGGCCCACCACCTACGGGAAACAGCGATGGGGTCGGGTGCGCTGCCAGAAGGGTGGCAGTGAAAGCAGAGTGTCTCGACGGACCAGACCCGGGCGACAGAAGCTGGCTTTGGGGACGTGGAACGTCACCTTTCTGGGGGGGAAGGAGCCGGAGCTTGTGCGGGAGGTGGAGCGGTACCAATTGGATCTGGTTTTAATATGAACAGATAAAACATAGTGACCTTAAGTCAAATATTCCGTGACTAGATAGGAGATCTAGACGTAAATGGTTTTAAGGCCCATTTTTTCTTACACACCAGCCAGAGAGACACGAGGTCTTTTCAAATCCCTTTGTTCTTCAGGTTAAAAGTTGAAAAACTCAGCTGACATCTTGTTTAGAGCACAGGGAGGAGAACAAAGACACTCCAAGTCGCCATTTGATGGAATGCTAATTGAGGTATTCTTTTTAGGGCAGATCACATGAGATCACCAGACAGAGGATACTTTTTGTCAAGGTTTGAGCTAGAAAATAGTGCATTTTGCTAAAAACAGGTTATTTATACCAATGGAAGTTTGATATTAGTAATAGCAGTGTTGTATTTTCTGGCTCAAATCTGAGTTTGGAGTGATTTCTACTGGTGGATGTGTATTGGCTGTGTTTGAGGTGTTCTCTGCTGGCGAGTGTGTTTTGGCTATTTTTTTGCAGTGTTCTTGTTTGCAGATGTGTTTTGTCGTGTTTGTGCTGTATTGTTAAACCATATTGAAATTCTCTTCCCATTTCGATGAAGTGTCTCTTACAGATGAAGCACTTACTTTAGGACTCCAGCTTAGGGGTTCCTGCCTACTACCTGCCAACTCCCAGTTTGGAGGAAGGTCAAGCCCTCCCACTATTTTCCAAGAGGGCGTTGCCAGATTTTCAATTTCAGGTTTTAACCAGGAGATGGCGCTTCATTCACAAATACAGAAATGATGTCGTACACAGTGGCTGCTTGAATGAAGAGCATTTAAACATATACAGTAGTCTTTATATATTAAATAATCATAATAATAATGTAAATGTTTTCATTACATTAAACCATGCATTTTGTAATGTCAGCATTTCATTTAGAAGAAAAGTAGTTAGTTAGTTATTTTCATGTCGATGGACACTGAATAATATTTTTGAATAGAGGATTCATAATATTGTACAGCATTTTAAATTCTAAATATCCCTGCAAATATAGCAATGACATTTCTGCTTCTATCTTTGCAAAACGAGTAAACAGTCACATTTGATCTTGATACGGGATCAATGTGTGTAGTCTTTAATATTAAACATGATCGCTGGTAGACAGCCACAGAAGTCGTATCACAGTTTAATCTGAGCGGATCACTGTTTATCACAGCTCTCCACGCTGCTTTCAAACTGTCAGTAAACAACGTGGTGTGTGTTAGTCGTATCTTGGCTCTCTGTTCGGTCAAATATTAAAGCTACATGTGCGCGTGCGTTTCGGAGAGTTTGTGTGTGTGTTCCTGCCAGTAATTAGTCGTGTCTCGGCTCGCTGTACGGCTAAATATAGAAGCTAAATTAGGAACTACATGTTAGCAACTACATGTCCCACAATGCATTTCGTTCTGTGACTTGCGCACTGTCTTGATCTCAGCCGTATTTTAACCGCCGGCCGACAGGGGGCGAAAGAGACGAGTGAGCGATACAGGGAGAGAAACACAGAAGAAGAGATGAGAGCGCAGCAGAGAGAAGCAGAGATGATATCTGTATAGTTCAATGTTCATTGACAATACATATTGAATTGTACTTTCTTTATTTGATTGGCAGTCAGTTGTTGATTACATGCAGACGTTGATAACGTGCATTCATTTCTTATGGCTCTATCTGCAGCTTTTCCGGAGTCATTTCTTATGATTACATTTTCCCACAGGCCAACAACAGCTTCAACAAAACTATTCCCCTCAAAGAGAAAACCAAACATGCCCTGTTGTCGTGAGAGAGAAAGTGCAGAAGGAAACATCCATTAAACTCAGTATGCTGCTCTGTGATGCGTGAGCTGTATGCTCGAGTCTTCCTGCCTGTCGGCCTGTCAGATCTTGTAAAAGTAGAAGTACTCAGATCTTGTACTTGAGTAAAAGTAGAAGTACTCAGATCTTGTTCTTGAGTAAAAGTAGAAGTACTCAGATCTTGTACTTGAGTAAAAGTAGAAGTACCAGAGTGTAGGAATACTCTGTTACAGTAAAAGTCCTGCATTCAAAATGTTCCTCAAGTAAAAGTATTCTCATCAAAATATAGTGAAAGTAGCGACAGTAAAAGTAGTCATTGTGCAGATTGGTCCATTTCAGAATAATAGCCTATATATGATATGTTTTATAATGATTGATCATGAAAGTGTTCTCAAAGCTGGTAACGGTGCAGAAGAAAAGTAGTGATAGAGTATAAATATCAAATAGCCTATTCCAACAGATTAAACCATTTTCCCATGCTGCATATGTGCATGATCCGTGGCACACTCATAACGCGCATGGCACGAGGGATTTTTGCTATTGGGACTCGGGTTTGAGTCCAGCATGAACAGAATAGAATAGAGGATTCATAATATTGTTTGTCGAGAACAAAATTAACGATCAAGCAGCATTTTAAATTCTAAATATCCCTGCAAATATAGCAATGACATTTCTGACAACAGCAGCGTCCAGCAATACAATGAGGAATGTGGAGCATCTTGTGAAGCAGTACTTTAGTTTAGGCTTCTCAAATAACGAAATAGTTGATCTTTTGGCACATCAGCATCAGATTATCATAAGTATTAGAACTTTGAATAGATTGTGCAAGAAACTATGTCTATTTTATTTAGAAGAAAGAACCAAACGGATTTGGAGGAGATTGTCTCCTTTCAGCTAACCAGGAAGTGTTTTAGCACACCACGTGACGGATCTGAGCGAATCACGTTCGACAACAGAAATGTTGTCGAACCCTTGTTCACAGGTCTCACTCATGGTCTCACTGCTTTCACACCGATTTGCATACTGTGTAGAGTGAGCAATTAGTTTATTCCCTCAGACGCAATTCAGGGGGGGAGGGGGGGAGAAAGTGTTCTCAAAGCTGGTAAAGGTGCAGCTAGTTTGAATGAGTTTGTAGACTGCAGGGTAGCTTGTGAATTTACTCCAGGTGGAACTAAAGTCTGATTTAACACTTGGTTATATTTCACATCATTCATCCACATCTGTGAAGTAACTAAAGGTATTAAATACCATTTACCTCTGAACTGTAGAGGAGTACAATAACAAAGTAGCAAAACATTGAAATACTTAAAGTAAAGTCAAAACATCTCTTTTTATCACTCCATAAATCAGAAAACACTGTCAACAGTATGATTTGCCTAATGTGGGACAGTCCTAAAAAGGGGCATGGATTGTGCAAGAGCAATGGTTATTTACAGGGCTTTAGTCTTCTAATGCATTATTTTAGATATTTAAGGTGAAGGGTAAATTATATTAAATAATTGGGGGTATCTGGGGCGTAATTGGGGGTAATTGGGGGGCTCTGTTCAAATGGTATGACAAAGTCAGGGATAATGTTAGGGATACATGTCTGAGTTTAAAAAATGGCAATTAATTTAAGCCCAAATATTCATAGTAATTTAATAAATCCTTCCAACACACGTTGTAAAAAATAGCCTACATTAAGAAATCATTCCAATAGGTCAGTAAAAAAATAAAAGTGATTAGTCGAATATGCATAAATCTGTTCTTATTATACATCCATGGTTAGAACGACTCCATTTCCGCATTCCAGCTGTCCACATTACTGGATTTACGTCTTTCTCTTCCGACATTCCAGGCCTTCCAGCCAGGCCTTGGGACACACACGCTGTAGTACATATGCCGGGCCTGTAACTGGCGCTGTAACTCCCTCCACAAAAGCAGCGAAGAAGCATAGTTGTCATGGTTGCACCTTCTGTTTATTCTCCACGTTGGGGGCAGAGGGACTAGTTTTTCACCAGTCAATGTGTATTAAAGTTGAAATCTTCCGGACAAAATTATAAAAGTGCCGGTCAAAGGTCTTCTTTGTTATTTATTGAGCTTTAAAACAAACGAATAACGACTCTATAGGCCTATAATATATACAATACACGGAGCCTCTCTTTTTCCTCCCTCTCTTCGGGCAGCTGTCTCATGCAGCAGCTTATCCAGTAATGAGTGACCCGGCCGACAGTACAAATAAACATATTTATAACTAGTTTAGGTAGTGAATATGAGGAGAAGAGAGAGGCGTGTGGATATAAGCAATTAATGTAACAAGTCGAAATCTGTTTTACGCGATGTCACAACGGACTATTTTTCTTAGCGGATGCATGTCAATTTATATCAATACATACAACTATTTTTTAAATCAATAAAAACATTTTCTAAATCCATAAAAGCATTTCAATTAATATTGGGAGTCATGTCGTTACTTTGTTGAGAATTTGGCCATGTAATAAACGGGATAATTTGCAGCGACTTGTTCCTTATGGGGAACACCGTTAATTCTGAGCAAGATCCCTCCGCTACACCGTCGAGGCTCCATTAAAATATAAATATTTGTAGTGAGTTACTGACGTTCATATTGAGTTTAAGATGATGATTAATTTAGGATTAAAAATCGAGAGCCGGGCTGCATTTCCTCCCGTTCGTTTTTTCCGACTACAGTACATTAAGTTCCGCTGACCGCTGTACATCCAGCGTACTGTACAGTATCAGACTTTATTTCACATGAGCACCAGTGTGGAACCCCACTGCACCTCCTGGTGGATCAATGATCCATTGCAGCTGGCTTCATTATAATTACATTTATTTAAAACGGGGGCGGTCTCAAGTCAAGCTGGGGGCTTTCCCTTGAGCGAGGGCAGACCACTTACCAATCACTGCCCTCGCGTTTCAAACTGTCCTAAAGTAAGTGCTTCATCTGTATATTACGTTTTTAGGTTTTAAGCCCTATAATGTAAATGATTTAAGGTCAACCAAACAGTTTAAGGTTGTTTGGACGAGGAGACATAGAGTTACAGATAGGGGAACAGAGTAATCAATAATAATATCAGCAAAAATATTCTGAAGTCTAATATTAAGTGTTATTAAAAGAACACATGTGGTTTCTATTTTTAAGATAAGAGAGACCTTACATAATAGTCTTTCAGGCTGGACTCTAGAATATTCGAACACAGATGTATTGAAGCTAACACAAGTTACGACATTTGCATAATTACATGAAAACCAGGATACACATTAAATACCAGATTTGGATTTGCACAATATTTCTTTTTCATATTTCAAAAATCCAAACATTGTGCAAATTTAATTTTTTAATATAAAATTAAATTAAAATAAAATCTTTAACTTTAAAAATAAATAAAATAAAATCTTTAACTTTTTAAAAATAAAAATACATAAAATCTTTAATTCAAATAAAAAAAATCTTTTTAACTTTAGAAAACCTTTAACTACTACTAAAAAAAAATCTGAAGACATAGGATATTTTTACAAGGAATACAAAGGTACTAGTCAGAGGATTAGTGCTTCATTTTTGATAACTTAATAATTTTATCCTAGTATTCAAGAAACATGTCGCCAAATGACACCAGGTTGAGACCTGTCACAGTGACAAGCTCAACTGCAACTGTTAAAGAGAGGATACGCAGAAGATCAGATGCTACGACACATCCACATTTTAGACAGGAAACATGGAACCACATAGAGAATCTGTTGGAACAGTGGCAAACGGAAGGATTGATTCCAGCAGATGATCAGCCGGGACCAACAGAAGCCCATGTAATAGCAGTGTTTGACTATGAACATGAAGAACACCTACAACAGCGAAGTGCATGGGTGAAAGCGGACCAAAGGAAATCAAGAGTTATAGGTCTGTTACATCATCTAAAATACGTCGGTATTGGGCCGGCAGACAGCATACATGTGGTCCAAGAAGCAGACCTACCAAGGAGGGAAGACATAGCAGGAATAACAGAAGCCGCTCCAGCTATCCAAACTCCAAGGCAGTATCCAAGCCTGACCGAAGACTCTCCTCCCGACATACCAGATGAAAGGGGATGGGAGGGGAAGTTCTCAGAGATGGCCATAGAACCAGAGAAGGCAGGTCAAACACCTCCAACAATTCAAGCTCAGGAAGTGCCAGAGATTCAGGTGCACAATCAACAAAGAGGGGTAGGAGGTTTCCGAGGAAGACAAAGTGGCAGAGAAAGAGGACGTTTCCAAGGGGGTAATCGATCAACAGGAGAAGGTTTCCGAGGTGAAGGATGCTCCATATGTGGTCAGATCTCACATTGGGCCAGATATTGTCCGCAACACAGGATACTGCAGGTACCAGAATATCTTCCCACACAATTTCTGCAACAGCAAACACCTGCATATCCTCCTACCCAAGTACAGCCGCAAGCACAGGTGTCCACTCCCATGAAAAAGAGACAGTGGAAAGAAGAGAAACGATTAAGACGAAGAACAGATGGAGGCTGCTACAGATGTGGTGAGCTGACACATTGGTCCAGAGAATGTCCGCAGAACATTGTACCAAACAACGGCCCTCCATGCAGTTGCCAACAAAGAGGAGGTTTCCATGACTACGGCAGAGGCAGGGGTTCCCAGGGAGGTCAAAGAGGAACAGGATTTCCAAACATGGACCAAATACCCCAGACAGCCTGCCATCTTCTACAACAGTGAGGAAACACAGAGGGCCAGACCACCAGATGATGGATCTTCAGCCCAGAAGGGTATCTTGAAATCCAGCTACATTAAGCCACATCTGACACCACAGGAGGGAGAGGTAGAATGTTATTTTTAAAAAAGTTATTAGAGTAGCATATTGCATTTAAATATAAAACATGAATAGATTAGTAAAGATTAAAATATAATAGAACATTAAGCAGACTATTTTTGTAATTATGAGAAGGATAGAGATTACGAGTGATGTTGTTCCCCCACACAGAAAACTATTGAGTCCACACAGCTAGTGAGGTCAAGACGATGGATTTTCACCCAAAATATGAAGACGGAAGATCCTTACCAGGTCCTCCTGTTTACACCGACTGCAGTTCAAGGGACGGCGATACACCTGATGAGAAGCTATTAAGACCTGAAAACAGAAACTCGATTCTGCTGTGGTGAAGTCTGGCTACAAAGGGAGGTGTTCCGATAGGGTCGCTTGTCTAAAACCAGTGAAGAAGTCAACAAGAACCCAGCAGAACTAGAGAGTGACTGTTAGAGGGAGAACAGTGACTGAGCGGCAGAGACTGGCACAACCAACCAGCCAGTACATAGATAGACCCCGTCAGAAGACCGGGGCTGTGTTTAAAGGGGAACTTCATTTATTGTTAGTGGAAGTCTAGTTTTTTAGTAAAAAATTATGTGATTTATGGAGTCAGATTACATTTTTTCTTATAGACACCATTTTACAATAGGTCTGAAGTATCTGTTTTAAGGCATGAGCTGCAAACTAAATAGCATAACACTGATTGAGAGCTTAGATGAAGGAGTTGTGAGGTTTTTAACAACAGTTTCAAAAATCTGTCTTTATCTATTTATTCTTGAGTGACTTTAATAATTTAGAATGTAGTGCGTAAGGCAATATCTCATTTTGAGTGAGGGGCATCAGCCCTTCATGTTCTCTGCATGTCACCCTCTGTGAAAATAGTTTGTATTTTCCATCAAGATTAGAGACATTTTATTGAAGAGGTGTTGGTTCAGCAGTGTCAGCCAAGCCTCTAATCCTAGAATTATTGAGATGCATTAGCGAAACCAGGGGAATTGTTTTTCGCAGAAACAATGATGCATAATACCATGACTGAAGCCGTTATTGAAACAAGTAAACTATTTTTTTGTACTAATGGCAGGTTTTTAGTGAATATGTTTTTATACAATACATCATATGATATTTTTGTACGCCTTAAGGGTACACGGAGCAGTTATGTTTATTTAATGCAACGTTATGGGTTTTACATGTCCTGTTCATAATAGACTAATCATTGCAATATTGATTGAGCATGTTATGCTCAAAGGAGGGAGTGTCATCATTATACAGATATGTTGATTTCAGTGACGTAGTAATTAATAAATAATAACAAGGGTTTAACAACAACAGGTATGCCGAGGTTTGGGCCTTCTCCAAGGAGGGAGGGATCCAGCTTTGGGTATCAGATAAATTGAGGTGTATGAATATGTCAGGACTCTGAGTAATATTATCCAAGTCTTGTCTACACAGGGTCAGAGACACCAGACGAGACACCAAAAGAGACTCCGTTTCGGCCAGGTGATTGGGTGAGGATGAGAGTTCACAAAAGACAGTGAGATTGAACCCAGGTGGTCGGAACCGTGAGAAGTTGTAACGAACTTCACATGCACTCCGGTTTAAAGGTAAAGATAAAAGGAGCACATTGACACCACCTCACACATTGTCACCCTTCACTGGCACCTTCCAGAAATTATTGGAAGTTACGACTGATTTGGCAGAGCTGGAACAAAACAATAAATATAAATAAGAATAAGATAGAAACAGCTCGATAGATGAATTGTCTTTAGATTTGTATAAATAGTACACTAAAGTGAAAACCTATTTTTTGTTTTACACCTGAAAAATAGTCAATTTTAGAATAAGTTATTTTTGTACTCATAATTTGAATTTTGTAACTGACAACCATGGAGAAAATAGAGATTAAGTCGAGAACAAAGCCAAAGCAATTGTGGGGTCCACTAGGGAGAAGAGTCAGAATAGTTTTGTTGATTGTGCTCATTACAGTTGGCACTTTTCTGGTTGGAAGGGGAGTACAATATCATGTAAGACATGGATCCATTAGTTCACTCAGAGAGAATGCCCACATCACGAACAAAACTCCAGCTGTGTTTCAGAGACTTTCACTTATCCCAAGAGCCAAAAGATCAGCTGAGCAACGAGAGAAGGAGTTGGAAACGCTAGTCCCTTCGAGGTTGCCAGGTGAGGAGGTTATAATCAAGAGGATTTACCCCCTCTATATGTAGTTATTGGATCAAATTATGAGAGGGGTTTAAGTGATCGGGATATGTAAGTGATGGGGATTTACAGATTAGGGGAATCACCAAATACACGGGATCCATGTTTTAGACTGTACCATAACACCCCCTGATAAGTTATGAACAACCGATCGGTGACCTATCTGAGCAAAATATTGAAAATGATTACAGTAGAAACAGGCTACCAACCCACAAGTACAGCTTTGTACGTACAAACTCTATGAATAAGATTCCCCAGCAGATTGTGGCGACATTGCACAGATATGTCCAGACACAGAAGTTACATAAGTTCTAAATAACAGTGAGATTTAAAATAATGGAGAAAAAAGTGAGGACGTTCTTTTATAGTGTGTGAAATATGAGATGCTCGAAGCATGTAGGTATTTCAGTGTATAGAAGAAAATGGGTTCCTAAAAGAGTATTTGGGGTAAACATGTTACAGTGGGTGAAAGCAGTGTTTTGGGATATGGTAAAATTATTAGTAGACATTGATTGTGTTTAGAGGGCATTTAACATATAGGACAGATAGTATGATTAAGAGAATAGAGTGGAAGGGATTGGATTTGTTTTTCCTCAGTGTGTTAGAATTATCAATAGGTGATGCGTCCTGAGATCTCTCTCTCTCTCTCTCTCTCTCTCTCTCTCTCTCTCTCTCTCTCTCTCTCTGCCTGAAAGACTGCTACGACCCCAACTCCAGCAGACAAATGACCTCACCACAAGAGACTCCTCCTCCTCCATCCAGCAGTCAGAGAACTCGAGCTGAATCATCTTCACCTGAGGCATCCAAGACCAAGACAGCATGCTGAAAGAGGTATAATCTCATCGGTCCCTCAAGACAGGACATGAAGTTGCAAGCTGAGCTACGAGACTTTGCACAAGACATGAGAGCAGAATACGCCCCAAAATGCAACAGCAAAGAGACTGTACAGGCAAAGCAGTTGTGCCACTGAAGAGAGTTGCAGCGGAAGGATTCAAGAACCAGGAGGAGAAGAAGGGGACCAGCAGAACGTGAGGGGGTCGTGGCTTGACGACCAGAGGGGGAGAGAAGGAAAACGGGAGTGAGTTTTACACATAAACACATTTATAAAAGAGGAAACTATTAAAGTCAAATGAGAGAATAATCCTAAAACACACTGAGGGTGGAACATGTTCAATCTTTTCATAATATAAACAGATTATTCTTTTAGAGATTCTTATTCATCTGTGAATTTGGGGAAGATTTAATTTGTTACAATATAGATCTACAGTTTAAAGGGATAGTTTTAGTAACCACTCTATGAAAGCAGACACATCTGTATGTGTATGGAAAATGTTAAAGGTAGAGCTAAGTACCAAGCCAGAGATGGTATTCCGGCCAAGAGTATTGTTTTCACCATTGTAGCATAGTTATTACCAGAGAACGTTTAGGGGAGAAGTAACATTTGTTTGTCGTTCAAGATGTAGAGTTTTAAAAAGACAAGTGCTACCACCTTTTAAAGGTCATCCATTAAACCAGATGACCTGACATTTAGAGATGTTATTTAAAGTAGAAACATATCTGCCATAAGAAAAATTCCTAAATTAAACTACAAACCAAGCCAAATGACTTCTGTTTTTAAGATCCTTGATAAAGGAGGGAGTAATTATCACATGCTCGGGCACCCAAAGTTGCACACACTGTTAAAGGGATTTAGCATAGTTCTTTAAGTAGATCAGAACTGAAGAGTAATTAGTATAATGAGTTAGTAATTAGTATGATGAGTTAGTGATATTACACTGGTGTTCACACCATTTCAGGGACTTTATCACTGCATAAGCACAGACCACCAAAGGTACTGGAGTAGGAACCACAAATTATGAAATTCTGCAACTGTTGTAACTGACCAAAATCTTCTCCCAGAGATGACTGTCTGGAATGCCAGAGTAGATGTTTGGTGATATCGAGGAACCAAAACCTAGTATTTAGTCTTGTCACAGGATTGGACTGGGACCTCTGCACTAGCACAGCCAGTGATGTTTTTATGTAGTTAATACAAGGATAGCATAGGGACACTAAGGGGAGGGCTAGATGTTGCAGTTGCATTCCATGTCCTAACGTACCAATTGATTACGACGGCCTCTTCTAGAGGACATATTACTTTCATACCTTAAAAGGTATGATAGAAAGGAGGGTACATTTCTCAAGAAGTAACAGTTACAAATGCTAGCAGAATAAGACAACCTACCCCCAGAAACAGAGATGGATGTAGATCAGGGGTGCCCACTATTTTTCAGCTTGGGAGCTACTTTTAAAATGACCAAGTCACCGCGATCTACCTACATTAAAAATGCTAAACATATATTTATTTATTTTTATACTGACTATACCTTATCTTGGTGTACCTTGCATAACTGCATGAACCTGTATGGCACAATACAACTCAGTACATTTTTGGTCATTACCTTACTCTGATGACCTGCACCGGCAGGAATCTGCCAGAGTTGCATAGTCCGGGCAGTAGCTGCTGGTAGCCATCCTCAAGCAGACTTCCAAATGATCGTCAGTCATGGTGGAACGGTTTTTGGACTTAATCATCTTCATGTGGGAAAAGGCTGACTCACACAAATAAGTGGAGCCGAATAATGCAGTCAAGAAGGTAGCACATGTTCTCATGTTTGGATACTTTCCCTCTGTGAGTAAGTTCCAGAACTGCTGTCCATGAGCCCTGGCCTTCAGCTGAATGTCAGCTTGTAGTGTCAATATCTCATCCTCCACTCCAGACGAGTTCAGGTGAAACAGCGTTGCAATTTTTGATGCGAGTGAATCAACCTCAACATCTTCCTGAAATGGGTAGCACATAAATGTAGCGACTGGCTCAAGCAAAGCAAAGTCTTGAAAGCGCCTGTTGAACTCTGACACAATTGTCCCAATCTGCTCTGTGTAACGGGCAATGTCCAGTTGCGCACAAGCCTTCCTTTGCGTCTCCAGCTCTGACGCGAGGTTTTGGAAGTTCCCCAAATCATGGCGCTGCAGCTTTGAGGACAAATGTTGCAATTTTCGTTTGAACGCATTAACTGAGCTTATCATATTGACCACGGTTTTGTCTTTTCCTTGCAGCTCTAAATTAAGGTCATTCAACATGTTGGTCAGATCGGTTAAAAATGCCAAGTCTAGCAGCCACTGATCGTCGTTTAGTTGGTTGTATTCTGCATGTTTAGAGACAAGGAGAAACTCTTTTATCTCCGGACAGAGCTCTCGAAATCTCTGCAGGAATTTCCCCCTACTAAGCCATCTCACATCAGTGTGTAGCAACAACTCAGAATGGTCGCAGTCAGCCTTCTCCAGATGCGAACGGAACAGTCGTCTTTGAAGAGATCTGGCTCGAATAGAACAGGCGATCTTCATTGCCACATCCATTATCTCTTTCATATTAAGCATTTTTGCGCATAATGCTTGTTGGTGTATTATGCAGTGATAATTGAGGAAGTCTGGGAAAGCATCGTCCTCCCTGCACTTGGCAATAAATCCATTCGAGCGGCCAACCATTGCAGGCGCACCGTCCGTGGTGATTGACACCAATTTGCACAGAGGTAGCTGGGTCTTCTCGATGAAGTTTTTGAAAGACTGAAAAATGTCCTCTCCCCGCGTGTGTTCTTTCATGGGCAGTAATGTTAACATCTCCTCTTTTGCAGTCATATCTGTAAACACCATCCGAATAAAAATGCACAACTGAGCTGTATCACTTACGTCTGTAGACTCGTCAAATTGCAGTGAGAAACAATCGCAGTCCGCGATGTCCTTCTGAAGCTGCTGTGTCAAATTCCCGGCCATGACTTCACAGCGCCGCGTAACTGTACTTCTTGATAGCTGGAGAGCTTTGATTGAAGATAATATTTCCGGTTTGTTTTTAAAGTCCCGAAACAACGTGTCAGCTGCTTCAACGAATGCCTCTTTTATCATCTCTCCATCTTGGAAGGACTTATTGTGCTTAATGATGGCGTGACTCACCCTGAACGATGCTTCGGTGGCTGCCTTTGATGTTGAAGTCACCTTTGTGAAAAATGCCTGCTGTCCTTCACCTTTCTCTTTCTCAGCTCGCTTTTTGGAGGGAAGTCAGTGGCGTACGTTCTGTGAACTGTCCGAAAATGCCGCTCCAAATTTCCCTTCTTCGAAATAGCGATTGCAGATTTGCAGATCAAACAAACGCACTTCGAATATGACATCGTGAAAAAATAGTCCTCCTCCCATTCTGGATGGAAGTTGTACGTTTTTTGTTTCTTACTTGGTCCAGCTTCCCCACTCATTGTTATTCGCTTTCTTTAGTATATACTTGTATTATTATAATACAATTACCCGCTCTATCGAAATCAGTCGGAAGTCGCAACGGCTCATTTCAAAATAAACGTCGATTTGCGTAAAAAAACTAGTTTTTGGGGGTTCGGGTGTTTTGTTTGATTTTAAATAAACAAAGTCTTGGCTTTCAGAATATGAAACTTTTATTTCCAAAATCACACGATAAATACACTTTTGAAGCTTACAAAGGGAAGATGACAGCTCTCACTCACGCTCTGCTCTTCCACAGCGCAGCTCCCCCTCCCTCCGGCTGAAATTATGAATGCAAGGCGTAGTAATCATAGATAACACGGCAGGGTCCGTTACAGTTTGTTTTCATCTGATTTCAAATAAACAAAGTCTTGGCTTTCAGAATATTAAAATTGTTTCGGCAAATTCAGATGATAAATACAACTTTGAAGCTTGTTACGGCACAATTACAAGCGGAGAACGGAGTAACTTAACGTCACAGCAAGCATAACAACAGCCGGTGTTTGTCGTGAGTGTTTTCCCCGGGAAACTAACACATTACACACAGAGGCAAAAATATACACACACACACACACACCGGTCCCCATGCAGCCTGGAAACAAACACACACACACACTTAAATGCCGTAGTAAGGAAACCTTTTTTTTCCTCTTTTTTTTTTCAATGCCTCGCGATCTACCCAGAATGCCTTTGCGATCGACTGGTCGATCGCGATCGACGTAATGGGCACCCCTGATGTAGATGATGAGATTGTCCAAATCATGTGAAAAGCGAACAAGCCAAAATGCTAAGATTACTTTACACTATTCCAAGATAGTTAATTTGTATTCTTTATTCTTGTATACTATTCTAAGATAGTACATTTTGTGTTTTTTATTACTTTTCACTATTCAGAAATACTCTGTTTCTGTGACACTTTGTAAAAACAAGTGCCTTAACACTGAGCGTGGTATGTGAACAGTTTCTGTGAAAGGAGGGAGAAAGAAATGCTATTTTTAAGAATGATATTGAATGTTAACACTAGAAGTTATGCACAAGGGAAAACTTCTATGTTCCAGCACCATCAAAGTAGTTTTGTATTTTTATAAAGTTGAGGTTATTGAACCATTCAATTTTGACTGTATGTTTTTTATATATGTACTATGTAAAGTTCAGATG
>CALSBZ010042206.1:10019-24333 GCA_943591055.1 Gobionotothen gibberifrons | reverse complement strand
CTCTGAGTGTGTGTGTGTGTGTGTGTGTGTGTGTGTGTGTGTGTGTGTGTGTGTGTGGTCATTATCAACATCACTGATTAGGGCTGCGGTGGTCATACTGTTTACTTTGTATCGTGGCACAAGGCAGATGCAGATTTTTACCACAACTAAGTACTTTGAAATCAAACAATCGTAACGTAAATCAAGTTGTATTAAAGTAATTTGATTATATTTATATTTCAATCCAAGAATGTATCTGCAGTTGTGGTCTAAAAGCAGTTGTTTTGCCTTGTGTCACCTACATCGTAACTCTCTCCATGTCCAGTAAAGTATTAGAATTTTTATTTTAATAGTGTTAATGCCAATATTCAAATGCATTTTTTGATTGATTTGTTCCCTGTGTCGATATTACAGTGTTACAGCACCTGTTACACGATGGTTTCAAACTAAAGGATTTGCTTGTTAGTTCACTGGCTGTTTGACTAACAGCTCGTCCGTCACCGATGAACAAACACTCAGTTTGGTGTCGATTGATTATAAGTCCTTCCAAATATTTGAATGTATATCATTTAGTTTAAAGGTGCAGTGTTCAGGCACAAGTAGATGTGTTGCTTAGATCATTTGGTTATTTGGCCGAAAACTAACTTTACACATTGAAGGTCCCACCAGTCCAGTAAGGGTTGGTAAAAAGACAGTTTCATTATTCCGTAATATCAGTGAGTGTTAATGTAATGTGCATTTTTTAAATTCCGCATAAATTACATTTTAAAATACCAACACCTGCTCTTAAAAAGCTTGGAAGTAAACACAATTGTCAGTTATTAAAGTTAACCCCTAAGACTTTTGATAAGAAAAAGTACAATCATCACAGGACCTCCTAGAGCGAACACATACAAGCTTTCATAATTGGCCACTAATTACTTTATTAATGTTAAGTTATTATTACAATGTGAAAGGTTTGGATCTAAGGCCGCCAGAAACGCCAACCAATCAGAGCAGAAAGGTTCTTAAAGAGACAGGCGCTAAAACAGAGCGTTTCAGACCGAGGGTGATAACAGGTATATTCAAACAGAAAGTACGAGAGGAATAACTGTTTTTTTAACATTGAAGCATATGAACATGTTTACAGTAGAAACCAACAATAGAGCATGAACCTAAACAATTAGCATAATATGTCCCCTTTAATTCGCTTTTTTCATTGTAACAGCTTAACATTCAATAAAGGCATTAGTGGCGACTTAGAAAGCTCCTTTGGAGTAGGTGAAGGCAAACCATGTTTGAAATTTGAAAAATTGATTTAAAAACAAGAAAACTTTCCAACATTTCTCGATGGAATAAAAATGCTTGATCTTTTTGAACTTGAACTATAACAGTGAATGGGAAATTGTCCTCTGTTTACTATCTAAACGCTCTTTGCCTTGTAGTGTTGTTGGCGTTATTCTTACAATGATGTGAATCTAAACTTTTCCTAAAAGGTAGACAAGCCTAGTTTATTGATGCCTCTTCCTCTTGGAGCCTTCAGGTTAAAGGTCAGCTGGCGCTCAGTGATTGAACTGAATTTGGATTTTCTTTTTTACTGAAAGAAAGGAATTTTAAACAAAATCACTGCCTAAACTAAAATGTGACTTTACTCAGCTAGATGTGTGGGTTTCTTTGGATCTCTGATAATTCATTAACAACAAAGCGATCCTTGATCTGAAGTCAACATTTCAAAGTTTGGAGGAACTTTTTTCTCATCTTTCATCAACAACAGTTCCAGTTTACACATTTTCCTACAGTCTCTATAAAAAAAAAACTCTGGTTGTTCTGTATGTAAGTCTTGAATTTGTTCCTGGGTGTTTTTACCTGTACCTGTGTGTGTTTGTGACGGTGTATCGATGGTTCCTCTGTCCTTGACTAGTCGTGGTTCGAGATTCGGAGCTGTTTGGTCCGTCAATAATCTCCGTCAGTGATCAGCAGTGTCTTGTCCCTCCACCGTCCTCAGATATACCTCTGACGATGAGAGCGTTCTTCACCAGGCTTCCACAAGCTTAGCTTTCTAAAATCACCTGAAATAATATTGTCCATATTCCCTGACAGCTTGTACATTCTGCCGTATGTCCTCATGGGAACAACATTTGCCTAAGCAGTAGATTTCTGGCTGATTTCTGCTCAGCGCGCCCTAAGCTTGTGGAGAGTATTTTGCACATGCCATTGTTTCTTCAGCAGCAGTCTTCAGCTTCTTTGCCTTTTGCCTATAACAATAATTATAATAATAAACTATAATGCTTGTACATATCAGATAGTACTTGTAATATTGTATTCTAGTTCTGTTTTTTTGTTTTGTTTTTCTTAATTTGACATGTTTTGTAGAACTGCTTTTTCAGGATTACGTTTGTCAATCAAACAGATGTGGGATGAAAAGTGGAAGTGTTCATTGTTTTGTTTTTTAAAATAAAGATATTCCTGATTTGTAGCTCAGCCTCATGTTTTTGTGTATGCATTTGTAGCTTTTATAGCTTCTTTATACTTAAACAGTTAGATTTCAATATATAACATTTATTTAGCTGTTAATGCTTTCCATCTGAGTTATGGAAACAATGGGCTTGCAATAAGAAATCAAAATGACGGAAAAATAAGCAAACATAATAAGTAAATACTTACAAGCTAGTTAAACTGCAATAAAACTTAACAGAAAATAGTTGTCATGCAGGACAAAAAATACATTCATGTTTAATGCAAATACACCAAATATTGAGATATATTGATAGTCATTGTAAATGTTAATGGTAAACAATTAAAATGGGTCATCGTAGTATTTTAGAAGGTGATATAAATCGTGCACATAATGCTTGTGAAGCAGGTCAGTCGTACACACAGAGGGCCTCTCACTAGTACCCTGATGCCCTGGTTCGTCTTTGAATGGGAGCACAAAGAGTATGAGCACAGCAAGAGGCTTCACTTCTAACTACATCCTGTTACGTGAACACACGTGTTTAGTTATTTACTTTTTGAATCCGAATTAGTTAGGGACAATATACTCCATCAATTCCAAATGATTTTGAATGCTTTATTAATTATATATCAAATAAATCAGTTGTATGAGAAGAACTAAGTCGACGGGAGGCTAGCTAGATCGCCAGTTTGACAATGCGCATGCGCAGTACTGTTTCCCGCCCAGTTTGGAAAATGGCCAACGCAACAATTCATCTTGACATTTTACTTCATCTTTGATTGTTAAATTGTGGATGAACCGCCGTTTTTCGTCTCCTATCTGTCCCATTTGAGACACATCCTAAATGACGTCCTTCTTTGTTACTGAATATACGTTTTTGAGGGGATGACCAGTCAGTACCGGCATGTTTAATAATAGCTTTCCAGCCGGCCTGAATTTTGAAGTAACGGTCCGGGTAAGTTGAAGTGAAACAGACGTTAATGAACTGCTTGAAGCTTGGTTAACTAACACGCTGTAGCTAATCGTATTTAGCTAAACTAAGTGATAAATGAGCTATATTAGTGTGCCATGTGCAAAACAAGCAACGTGAGTAGCGTGAAATGAACGAGACAGGTAAGCTAACGGAAGTTCACAGCCCCTAGCTTCGTCCAAAGTAAAGTTAGAATTAACGGTAATTTAACGGTTAGCTTTTCGAACCAACTGGCGTTAACATTAATTTCTTAGCTAAATCATCACTGCCTTTAATTAAAACTTCGTCGTGTTTGATAGGCCTACATTGCAGACGACTTCAACCTACAATACGGTTTTAATTTGAAAAACACAACCGGAAGCAGTTTATTTTACGTCGGTAGACTTGACACTAGTTTGTCCGGAGCATCACAACATTGTCCTGACGCTTTGTTCGAAGGACAGAAAGCATCGCACTTGTCTTCGATGAAGGTAAATATACGGATTAATAATATTGAAATTACATGCATTTTATAGTTACGTTGCTGAAATAGATATAATTTTAGCAAGCTGTCAAATAAAACGCTACATCCTCGGCGAGGTCCGTAAATGTGTCATCCGAGTCACCCCTCGCCTGTGTTTTTACCTATAAAACAGCACTTTTTAAAATGAATCTTGTCATATTCTTATCTTTGCATATTGTATATACTATACAGTCGCCTAATATAATGTGCATCAGTGTGTTTTTGTGTAATATCTTGATGCTCGGGCCTGCACTGTTTACAAACATGTCGGACATTTTCACGCATTATCAGTGATTCTTTTTCGGAATCATCTTTAAAAGCTTTGCCTTTTCTTTGATCAGTCCTCTCCATTGTCGGTCACCTTGATTGATATGATGCCAAGCCAAACACTGCCGCCCATCCCGGGCACAGGCCTCGACCATCCACCGGCTCATCTATCCATTTGTAGCTTAAAATAGACACGTAAAAAAAAAAAGCCTGGATAAGCGAAATTATTATATCCGGATGCTTTTTATTTTGTATTTTCTTTACTTTCACCTCCATGCATTTTGCAAACGGAGCATTTGAAAGGATGTGTGAATATTGGTGCATTGCAGTCAGTGTATGAGGCGGAAGGGAAGAGGAGGGGGGGAGGATGGGTGAGAGAGATAGACACACAATAAGGGAGAGAGAGAGAGGGAGAGGAGAACAGGTGCACCTCCTCCATGAAAGCAGGAACAGAGAGAAAGTCACGATGTTGCACAATTGCCTCCTCTGTCGGTCTCCTTTACAGCTGCTCAATATTCAGACCTGCAGGAAAGGAAGTGACTATTTACTGGGCCGGGCTCTGTCTACAACCTGGATGTGGAACTTTCCAGATATTGTTAATTCAAGCAGTTTGAATGTTGTCCTTTTCCGCTACATCAGGGGTCAATTGAGAATGTTCCTCCTGTAATGTTTGATGTTGACATCATCACCTCACTCTGAGTGAACCTCTCCTGGGTCGAGCAGCTCTGTCATGTGACAGCGTCTCACTTTAATTGGCTTTACTGTGGTCAATGGCAGCTGCTGCGTCACTGTCCAGCTCGGAGGAATCCTCTTTTAGTAATCTGGGTTATTCATACTCTCACACACACCTTTCCGTCTCGCCTTACTACCCAAGGGTTACGTAAGGTTATTATGAAACTGTAAACTATTGTTTAGCCCTTGACTTCTTTAAAACTGTAGAGAAAGGGAGCACTGCGGGAAAGAGAAACTTACTTTCTTTTTTATCTTTTTGTTGACCTTGTGTGAATTGTGAGAATTTCAAGCAGTGCAGGACGTGAAAAACAAAACACAGCAAAAACAAGTCTCCTTTCCCCAATGACGTCCTTCTTGTAACATTTGTCTTCCATGTCTCTTTCCTTTCCCCACAGTGTGTATGAAACCAGGCTATGTCCACCATGGTGTATCCTCGTGAAGAAGCCCTGGAGCGCCTGAGCCAGGATGAGATCGTCCTCAACACCAAGGCCGTCATGCAGGGCCTGGAGACGCTGCGCGGCGAACACGCCCAGATCCTCAACTCGCTGCTGGACTGCGCCCAGCCCCCCGCCGCGCAGGAGAAATCCGGCCTGCTGCGCAAGAGCCTGGAGGCCATCGAGCTGGGCCTGGGAGAGGCACAGGTAACACGACACTGAGCCAGGTTCAGGTTATTTATCTGTCCGCGTAGGTAGCTTTGGTTAGCAGCTGAAACACAAGGGATCCTTTGTGACACACATTCTAAAACAACACAGACTAATCCCTTAAAACATACCCCCCTTTAAAGCCACTAGCACAAACATGAGCAATCCACAAAGTTAATAAATAAATAAATAGGCATTGCTTCCATAGGCATCTGTGTGACATAGGGATGCATATCGTTGACTTTTTTACGATACCGATACCACTGAACGATACCGATACTCAACCGATACATATTGTGATACTTTAAAAATGTATCATCCCACAATTACTCCCACGAAGCGCTTTACGATATAGTTAACATGTCAAATGAATATTAAATTCAATTGTGGGACTTCTTGGACCTTTTAGTTCTGAACAAACAATGAGAAATACATACAGAATATGAAGAAAACCGATTATGGAATATATTTTATAAACACCCGCCATCAGGTGTGCCGCGTGAATAGCACATCTTGTCAATGCAAACAGACCGTTATAGCTCCGTTATAATTAATGTTAAACCTGAGATTCCACTAGAGAACAAATAAATAATAGAATAAAGGAGATGAGATCTTGGCATTGCACAAACAAACAAATCTCATCTTTAAAATCAACATTTGCCTTCACTGGTGAGAGAAAACAAATCCCTTCACAGTTCATTTGTGGGACTTTAGTTTCTAGTATTGAACAAACAATGAAAAATACATACCAGTGTTTCCCCTACCATTGTCTTGGAGGGGCGCTGCACCCCGCCAATGGAGCCCCACGCCCCGCCAACAGAGCCCCGCCCCCCCCCTGAAATTCAAGGTGTTTAAAAGTATAATTTTTTTTAAAAATATTAATATATAGCACCAAATTCCAACTAATCTATATCTACTGTCACTTTTCACATTGACCATGTGCTCTTTAATTACATTAACTAAACGCTTTCATTTTAAGTTGTGAGTTGAGTGTTTTTGACCCTAAGAAACACTGAAACTCCCCCCACAACCCCCCCAACGCTCAGGCAGCACCCCCCCAAAGCAGTAAACCTAGGGGAAACACTGCATACAATATGAAGAAAAACGATTATGCAATCTAATTTATAACACCTGCCATCACGGGCCACGGACTCACTTTTAATATAAAAAAAATATATATATATATATATTTTTAAAGTATCGAAACCGGATCTGATTTCGGTACGGTATACCGTAGCCACCAGTAACCGGTATTTCGGTAATACCGGATACCGGTATGCATCCCTAGTGTGACGCAGAATAAAGCTTTCTGATTCTTGATGGATAAGTCTTCGTTAAGAGAGGAGTCCTTACAGTAATTAAGTAAAAATAATCCACAGTGGGTAAAAGTCCCATTCTTCTCCAAGGTGATCGTCGCCCTGTCGAGCCACCTGAGCGCCGTGGAGTCGGAGAAGCAGAAGCTGCGGGCTCAGGTGCGCCGGCTCTGCCAGGAGAACCAGTGGCTGCGCGACGAGCTGGCCGGGACGCAGCACAAACTGCAGCGCAGCGAGCAGAGCGTGGCGCAGCTGGAGGAGGAGAAGAAGCACCTGGTGTTCATGAACCAGATCAAGAAGTTTGACGACGACGTGTCTCCGTCGGAGGAGAAGAACCAGAGCTCTGGCGGGGGAGGAGGAAGTGGAGGAGACACTTCGAAGGACAGTCTGGACGACTTGTTCCCCAACGACGACGACCAGGGGCCAGGTATGTGCTTTAGGACAGTGGTTCTCAACTGGTGGGTCGCGACCCAAAAGTGGGTCGCGGACCCGTTTCGAGTGGGTCGCGGATGTGAGTGAAGAAAAAGAAAATTGAGGGGAGGAAAGTCAAACTTTTATTGTTGAAGGCCCGATTTTCTAACGCTGTGCATGCAGTAGGCGTTGGACTGGAAGTACCGGAGACCATAAACGGTTTTGAAAACTTCTGTTGTAGTAATCATCTTCTCAAAAAAACGTCTTTGCTTATGTCGACCCTTACCCACAATATAAAGTAAGTCACACAGACTATCTCCTCTTTGCTCTTCTCTCTGTGAGGAGCAGCAAGCTGTCAGAACAAAGTGAAAAACAAACAATGGCATAAAATATTATAAATATGTCGGGTAGTAATAGATTTATTTATTTTCTTCTCAGAGTGTACCAGAATGCGTAGTTTATATGTTAGTATTTCTAAAAATCTCCTGGGGGATATTCCCCCCAGACCCCCCTGCTGGGGTTGGGTTTTCAGCATGTGATACAGTTCAGCTTTGATTCCATCATCTCATTAAACCTTTTTTTTAAAGCATACTTTAGTTCTGTGAAGGGATATAAAGGATATATGTACTGTACTTCACTTTAATTAATAATGTATGCTGAAAAGCGTATATATTACAGCACGATGTTTTGTTGGATAGGTTGTGGTTTGAAATGTTGGGTCGCGATTTATTGACCAAGTAAAAAGTGGGTCCCGAGGCCTGACCAGTTGAGAACCACTGCTTTAGGAGATGCTAACAAGGTGTATAGGCTGTGAGTAATGCTTATTCTCCTTATATATTAATCTACACATTATTTGTCCTCAAACTCAAGATTACATAATGCTTTGAAAGTCTGACCATGCGTTTAAAACCCACAAATATTCCATTTACTGTCAGACAATACACAAGGAAGGAGCCAATCGTCCTGCGTCACTTAATCAATTCAATCGATTATTTTAATCCTTGTAAATTCAATATTCTTTCATGGAATGAATAATTTAGCTGACTCGTTGTTTCAACTCAAGGTAATAGTGCAATACTATTTGAAAGGGAAGCCTGGAGGAGCTATTTAGCCTCAAGGTAAGAGCTCTTAGGAAGGAGTGAAGTGACTCAGCAGAGGCAGAAGCAACCTCGAACACACAAAAGATTTCCATCCCAGTTTGCATGAACAGGAGCCTGATACTGGAGGAGGGGGTGTTTCAGTGGTAGACCACAGGAAGCACAGATAATTGGTTTTGCTTCGGGCAGTCGCTCCTTTTGTATAGCTAACCTTTCTTCCATTATGAATGACCAGTCTTAAGTTAAGTCAGATGGAGGGATAGTCTCTCTGAAGAAGGTAGAGGTCACATTTATATATTTACCAAAGCTACACTTGGATTTACCCCTTTATAATTCATAGGTTTATTTAAGTTAAAGTTGTAAGATCCTTCCTTTTGGTATTTTATAGAGTGTAAAAATGAATTTGCTTTCACATAGTTTTTCTATTCATAGAGTTACAAAATAAGAGCCGGATACAGTCCTTCCTTTCATTCAGTCATGTCAGGCCTAGAGTCATTTCAACTCAGGCACGAGTTGTTCTCTCAAGTTTTCACACACAGCTCCTTGTGTCCGTGGAAAACATCCAGTTTAACGGTCAAACTGGGAGATAGTTTAGATAAATAAATGATTAGAAGCAGGACATGTGGTCATGTTGATGCTTCACTAATGCACAATGTACAGCTTGGTTAGCTCTCCGCTCCATTAGCCTGGGAGTAGGGCTTCCCATAATTGCCGTTTGGTCTGTTTATTTATGAAGAGCTGAATAATACTTCTCAGAAATGTTGTCTCATCTTTATTCCACCTTTTTATAGTTCAATTAAATGTTGCTCTAGTTTGGGAACTAGACATCAGGATCACAAGAGAAATGTCAGGTTCACGAGTTGAAAGGAGAGGAGGTGCTTTGAGAGCCAAACAGTCGAAGAATTCAACATTTGGAGAAGAAGAAGAGAGATTTAAATATCCTCTCTCTCTCTCTCTCTCCTGTCCTCACAGCCCAGCCCAGCGGAGAGGTGGCGGCTCAGCAGGGGGGCTACGAGATCCCGGCCCGCCTCAGGACGCTGCACAACCTGGTGATCCAGTACGCCTCGCAGGGCCGCTACGAGGTGGCCGTGCCGCTCTGCAAACAGGCTCTGGAGGACCTGGAGAAAACGTCCGGGCACGACCACCCCGACGTCGCCACCATGCTCAACATCCTGGCTCTGGTGTACAGGTGAGCAACGGAGTGGATTAGTGTTGTCACGATACCAACATTTTGGTTTCGATACCGATACCAAGTCAAGAATTGTGATTCCGATTCTTTTTCGATACTTTTCTTAAAAAAAGGTTAACAGTCTTAAATGTAATTATTGTGCTTTATTTCACACCAGAACCAGAACACACACTTTTAAACAATGAGAACAATAAACAAAATAAATGACAATAATTCGTATTAAATAAAATTAAGCATCATCTCAAACAACTTTTTTGTTTTATAAACCGTTTTATAAAATATATATTTTTTTATATTTCATTAACATGTAATAGTACAGTAATATAAATAATTATTGACATAATGTACATTGCAGATGTTAGCCACATTGGTAAGTTAGCTAAAAAGATAGCCATATTAGACAGTTATCATTGCCATTAATTGCCTTGTCAAACTACGAAAACGTTTGTTTGTCACAAAATAAATTACACTTGTTTGACTTAGATTTGGGGACATGGGCTTGAGCATGATGTAATTATGTTATCTATCACATTCGCTAAACTGTCTGTCTTTAAATTCTTTAAACAGCTCTGGATGCCGGTTGGCGAGGTGCTTAGCCAAGTTTGATGTGTTGGCTCCCTTGGTTTGCAGGGATCTAAAACATGTCTCACAGACGGGCCTCGTGGTGTCCGTAGGCTTGCCCTCACTGTCAGAGATATCGCTAAAATACTTCCAAATTTTGCTTCTGGCGTCTTTTTTGTCAACAAGCCGAGGCGCAGCGGCAGTTGCACTCCCACTTGCAGCCATGCTTCTCGTTTTCTCACATGCTCTGGCAGCTAGCGCGTGCACGAGAGAGGGGAGGCACTCCAGGCACGGCTGCAGTGCAGGGAGTGGAAGCAGAGCGCTGATCACACGCGGCTCTTATTAAAACGGCTCTTTCTCACCGGAGTACTTTCCCCCGTAATTCTTAAATTACCGATACTAATGAAACGGAGGAATCGTACCGTTTTTAACGGCAGGGTATCGCGGTACCTTTCAAGTATCGGTACACCGTGCAACACTAGAGTGGATACACTGTATATTCCACATTTACAAGCGTTTCCCCATTTGGGATGAAGACTGTATATCTTTGACTGTTTGTCCTCCAGGGATCAGAACAAGTACAAAGAGGCGGCTCACCTGCTGAACGACGCGCTGGCCATCCGAGAGAAGACGCTGGGGAAGGATCACCCCGCTGTGGCCGCCACCCTCAACAACCTGGCCGTCCTGTACGGGAAGAGAGGGAAATACAAGGAGGCCGAACCTCTGTGCAAGAGAGCGCTGGAGATCAGAGAGAAGGTATATTTTCTATTCAAAGTCCACCATTTAAATAAACGATACATACTCACAAAAGCAAGATCTGAGTACTTCTTCCACTGAAAGCATTAATGTAAACCTCCATGTGTGTCCAGGTGTTGGGGAAGTACCACCCAGATGTAGCCAAGCAGCTGAACAACCTGGCGCTGCTGTGTCAGAACCAGGGGAAGTACGACGAGGTGGAGTACTACTACCGGCGGGCCCTCGAGATCTACGAGTCCAAACTGGGAGCCGATGACCCCAACGTGGCCAAGACCAAGAATAACCTGGTGAGGACATCCTTCAAGAGAGATGTGAACTATACATTTGATATACAGTAATGCAACTTTAGCAATCTCATGGTATTCTGTGACTCTGGGTTTCATTGTTGTTTCAAAGAGGATTGTGTGACTTGAAAGATTGTTCTCCTCAGGCCACGTGCTACCTGAAGCAGGGGAAGTTCAAAGACGCTGAGGCTCTGTACAAAGAGATCCTGACCAGAGCTCACGAGAAGGAGTTTGGATCCGTCAACAGTGAGTAGACCGCTGAGCCTCTCTAGAGCGAACACAATGACACAACCCTTGTTGACTTTGACTGAGCTACACCTTTAACCATCTTCAATCTTTAGTTCATCTCCACCAAATCATTCATCTTTAGAATTATAACCGTTTTAAATGCCAAGTTGATACCAAAAAAAACGTGATCAAGAGAAAAAACAAACTCAGTGTTTCAATGTTTTTTGGGGACATTTGTGTCCTTGACCCTCTGAGACATAGGACATTTCCGTTTTTCTATATTTTTGTGTTTTGTCTTATAAATTGTCATTTCTTTACAGTATAATACAAAGAAATCAGCACAACCTCAGCTAATCATATATGTCACTCATTAGAGACTTATATATATTATAATATGTGATATTAGCCCATACATTTCTTTTAATTTTTTAAGCTTGAATTTTGTACTTATTTCATTCAAAAATAACTGCTAACCATAACATCTACTGCGTTAGCTTAGCCGATCTCCATTCAGAAAACACGCATTTTAAAAGGTTTTCGTCTGCCGACTTGTCACAGCATTAATTCATGGTTTTGACTAACCGGTATCAGTATGTAGTTACTTCGGCATCATTTAGAAACGTGCATTACAATTAAATCACGGTCAAATATGTTCATTTTGTTGTAGTAGATTCTCTCACTAGTTTAGCATACTCAGCCCGGCTGTTGGCCCGGAAAGAACCTCGATTTTGGAGAGCCAGAAAACTGTGAAAAAATACCCGCTAGCCGGAACTACGCCAAGTGGAAACGCAACCAAAAACGGGCCGGGCACGGCGCGCTTAGGGATGCATATCGTTGACTTTTTTACGATACCGATACCACTGAACGATACCGATATTCAACCGATACATATCGTGATACTTTGAAAATGTATCATCCCACAGTTACTCCCATGAAGCGCTTTACGATATAGCTAACATGTCAAATGAATATTAAATTCAATCGTGGGACTTCTTGGACCTTTTAGTTCTGAACAAACAATGAAAAATACATTAAAAATATGAAGAAAACCGATTATGGAATATCTTTTATAACACCCGCCATCAGGTGTGCCGCGTGAATAGCACATCTTGGGCCCCGTGGGTCTCAGAGGGTTAGGGGGCTTTTTGGCGTGAAGAATGATTGGTTTCACAACAGAATATATCTATGATATATATATCTATATGACGATCCCCATTTCTATTCCTCTGACACATTGCTATGTGTTGTGATTGTTGTTGTGGTCTGTGCGCAGACTCTCCCGTGGCCCTCAGTCCTCTCAGCGGATCTGAGGATTACTTGGGGCCATGGCAGCGTGTGGAGAGGCTTAATGTCCATGTGTCCCTCTGCTGCTCTAAGCCTATCAAACAGGGATGTGGCAATGCATGGGTTTTAATTCAAGACTGTGTTATGTCCTTAATATCTGGATAGAGAGAAGCTTCACTTTAAAATGGAGGTCATTCAAAGGGTCCTTGATATCTTTTTGAATCCTGTCCGTCAAAGAACATTCCTGATATTCTTTGGTCCTCATTTTGCAGATGACAACAAACCAATCTGGATGCACGCAGAGGAGAGAGAGGAGAGCAAGGTCAGTGATAAACGTTGATGTTTTCCGGGACTGATCGGCGTAATGAGAGGGAGAGCAGCAGACTATAAACATTACAACAGGGACATGTTTTACTTTGATGGTGTAATGTTTCAAGCAGGACTTCTCTGCCTTCCTCTTGTTTCTCTCTCAGGGTAAACGCAAGGACTCGGGCCCGTATGTAGAGTATGGCAGCTGGTACAAGGCCTGCAAGGTGGACAGGTGAGTCACACGTTGGAAACATTCAAACAATCATGAACAATTATTTATGATAACACTTTGAAATACAGTTGAATTGTAATGGTCTTGTGGTTGTCAGACCTAACTGAATCTGTCTTGATACGACCAGGCTGTGAATGTGTTCGAATATGTCTGTCGTTTATCAAGAGAGACCATTACAACGGGAAAAAGACCCTGTATCAATAACAAGATTAAGGACGCCAATATAGTACAAATCTACTCCTTGTACCTGGAGAACAAAAGTCAAACCAATTTGAGTTTAACAGTTCATTCAAAATGTAATCTTAGTTGAGAAAAATAATGATTTGTTTGAAAATGTAATTAGCTTATTGACAAAGATGCTAAATACAAACGATAGCAACGATTTAAACAAGTGAATAAATAAATAACATTGCGTTTTCTTTCTCAGCCCCACAGTGAACACAACCCTGAAAAGCTTGGGGGCTCTGTACCGTCGTCAGGGCAAACTGGAGGCGGCCGAAACTCTGGAGGAGTGTGCCAGCAAGACCCGTAAACAGGTACACACACACACACAGACACACACAGACAGACAGACAGACAGACAGACAGACAGACAGACTGCTGAGTTACTGCTGTTAGATTAGCCGTCTGGGCTCTTTCAGTTGAGAAGCCTGATTAGTGAACAGGCGTCCAGCGGAGATTTACGCGCCCATAAAGTTAGATTTACAGCTCAGTCATGGAGCTAATGTGTGTACACTGCAATAAAGACCTGCTGTGTGAAGAAGCTGTACTTTTCTCTCTCTGATCTCTGTGTTCTCTGTCTTTCAGGGAATTGATGCCATTAACCAGAGTAAGGTGGTGGAGCTGCTGAAGGACGGGGGGGGGCGGAGGGGGGGACAGACGACACAGCAGGGAGGGAATCAACGGGCAGCGGGGGCCGAGCGAGGGCGACGACTCCGCGGAGTGGAACGGGGTCAGTGTATGGACACTAATTAATAACTGTAACACTAATCCATGTTTTAATAACATCGAACACGACTCATATTAAATGTGCTGTGATCAAACATGGGAAGGGAGCCAGAGGAAGTGTGCTCGATATTCAATGTGTCCACTCAATGCTGACTTCTGCTTCATGTTCCCCTCAGG
>CALSBZ010042204.1:0-13816 GCA_943591055.1 Gobionotothen gibberifrons | reverse complement strand
GTGTGTGTTACTGTTTGTGGTTTGTTTTTAACTGTGTAGTACAGTTAATGATTCCAAATGTTAGAGTTCCTTATTTTCATACCAAAACTTGCACTACTGTTAAAAATAAATAACAGCAAAAAAAAATTATGCATTTGGGACTTTTTTTTGCTTTTCCTTGTTGTACCGAAACCGTACCGAACCGTGACCCCCCAAACCGAGGTATGAACCGAACCGTGACTTCTGTGAACCGTTACACCCCTATAATCCACAGAAGAAGACTGTGAAACATGGTTGCTTCTTCTGGAAAAAGTTGGTGGAAGTCGGGTTGGAATAGTTTTTTCTACTTCGTTGGGGTTGTGTTGATTCTTATATTTATTGTATTTTGTGTCAAATTCCACTCTGTCTTTCATTTCTTATGTCAAGTTGTTTTCTTATAATAAAATGGTAGCAGTTAGAAGATAGAATTGTAAGGCCCTAACAGCACTTGATACAGGAAACATAGCCTTTTTGGTTAAGTATTGATCAGTTCATAATCATTTAAAACATAATACAACATTTTCCTAATTTGGGATCAATAAAGTATATGTTATCTTATCTTAAATTGAACTGAAATGCCTTATTTCGCTTAACTGAGCCGAAGTGCTTTTGTTGCTTAAGCAGAAACATAATTGGGATTCAGGATGTTGACTTTTGTCAAATTCTTGCACTCTGTAAGCTTACATATAACTTCCCACCTGCTATAAGATAATGTTAACGATTCTCAAATTAACCAGTAAATTGATCTTAAAGGGGACATATTTAATCCACTTTTTCATGTCTTTTATACATAAACATGTGTCCCCTCTGTGTAAAGAGATTCTGAAAGTTTCAGGAAAAAAGATTCGCTCAGTTTTTGTCCTGATCCATTTATATAAAAACCTGTCTGGAAATGAGCTGATCAGATTTTGGCCACTTTATGATGTCATAACGATTTTTTGGCTTGTGTAACCATTAGCCAATAACCAACCAAGGTATCACCCGCCCACCGTATCACCTGAATCTCCTCCATTCTGTTCTTTTTAACCAAATATCTCGCAGAGGGGCATTGGACGCTCCTTATTGTCATCTAAAGTAAAAGACAGAGAATCAGCACTTTTGAAACGGGGCTGAAACAGAGGTGTTTATGGGATGCTACAATGCATGATCTGTTTGGTATTTCGATCCAAACACTTCAGAGACATGTTTTGTATATATCTGAGACCTATAATATGTTGATGAAAAACAGTATAATAGGGGACCTTTAAGTTCTAAACTCATGTATTTATTGTCTTTTGTGGAACATTGCATTGAAGAAGAGATCATAATGATGTATAGCAAGTATGTAAGCAGAATTTGAGTTCTGTTTTTCCTCTTTACTGTTCTGCAGGTTTTTCCGGTCCACTCAATATGATTCATTTTGCTGATTGAGTTCATGCTCAATAACCTTCTGTGTCTCTAAAGCACCTGTAGAAAATCTCTATTGAGGAAACTGCATATTGAATGAATTATTTGAGGGTTAGAGAAGCATGGAGGTGGTTGCATGGTGATCCAATACATTAATTTGCTTTGGAACCCTGAGTGGTTGATTATATGATGTAAGAGTGACTAATAGAAAAACTAAAAGAGAAGGGGCTTGAAAAGGACAGAAGTGAAAATAATTTCTTAGCACTGTAGCTGAATTTTTAAGTCTTCGAGTTCGAGTAATATGTCTGTGTTGTCGCTCGGCCTAATGTACCATGAGGAGCTCATGGGAACTTCATTGAAAGAACAGCAAAAAAACATGCTGAAGGCCTTCCCAGATTGAAAATATGTTTTTCGTGTTTATCCCAGCTGGCTTTGGCAAGAGTTTGGTTTTGCAGATGGTTCATCTAATCACCTGCCGAGTATTTTTTCAAAGTGCCTTCCCTTTTAGAAACTGTTTCCAATTATGCGTTTAGAGATGGTTATGTGTAAACAAACCATCTGGCGCATCGGGTTACTTAAATGCATCTTTATTGTTTCTCTTACAATTAAAGTAATTGGTGCAGAATAAATTAAAAGACTGATTGAAGAGAACGATTAGTGAACAAGTGAGAGAAAGAGAGAGATTAAAGAAGACATATTGATAACTTTCAGGTTCATTAATGTATTTTGAGTGTTACATAGTGATGTCACTATGTTCCAAAAGTAAACAAAGGAGTCCAATGGAGGCAGGGAGGGAATTTGGGATTTTAGTCATTGCAGACCATTTACATGCACGGAAACATATATAACACACTACAGGAAAGGGAAAACCCCAACAGGCATTATAGGGCGCCTTAAGATTCGGGGATATGTCATTATGAGTGAAATGTCTCTTCTGATAGGCTACTAATAAGATTGTTGCCAAGCATGTAAGGTAGAACATTTGACAGATGGCCATGATCCCTCGCTATTCTGTGGTCATTTTACTGTATCTGAACCTTTTGAGCCAGCTGAGCAGGAAACCTTGACATTCTGTTTGCAATAATCACAGGTAAAAGACATAATACAGCTCAAATCTGAGACTACTGGCTTTAGCCAGTGTTGTAGTCAAGTCACCAATTCACGAGTCCAAGTCACTCTCGAGTCATCACTCTTCAAGTCCGAGTCCAAGTCCGAGTCACCTAGGGAGAGTCATAGTCGAGTCCAAGTCCGAGTCACCCAAGGAGTGTCCGAGTCGAGTCCGAGTCATCATTACCTGTGTTCGAGTCCGAGTCCAAGTCTGAGTCACCCAAGGAGTGTCCAAGTCGAGTCCGAGTCATCATTACCTGTGTTCGAGTCCTAGTCCAAGTCTGAGTCACCCAAGAAGAGTCCAAGTCAAGTCTGAGTCACAAGTCTTCATATATTAATCTTCGTGGATATACAGTATGTGTTGAAATGTAGCTTCTCCTCTACATTGCTTTTATCCTGTCATGTTATACTAATGTGTCTATTGAACTGCTGTGAAGCGAGTTTGGCTACAATTCTTGTAATAGGTGCTAAACAAATATAAAGCTTATTACTAATATTAATATTATTGATATTATTGTAAATGACCTTTAATATTTCTAACTAGATTTAAAATGAGTTACTTTTTAGAGAAGTGATTATATATGTATATATATATATATATATATATATATATATATATTGTATTTGCCAATAGTTATATAATATAGCAGTGTAAACACACATGTATAATGACGGATAGATGACGAATAAATGAACATACTAAATAGTTACATTCGGTTTTTAGCATCGGGCACAAGCTCTTACATTGGTAATGATTGTATACATGCAAGGGTGTGCAATAAACAGATACCATCAGTTAGAGACTCTGACCATCATTCAGCCGGGGACGCTACAATTATTATAGTGAATGTTTTAATGATATCAATAAAGATTAAGCCCCAGAAAGCACATGGCTACTTACCATGCAAGATGAGACATTATGCATGTTAAGTAGCCATGTGCTTTCGTGTTATCGGCTGAACATTACTCTGATAGTGTTCAAGAGCCTACCTAGATGTCTGAACTCAATCCTTAGAGTAATGTGTTATGGAACCTTCTCTTCAATCTTTTTTCCACAGAAAAACGAGCATTTTACGCTGCTCTTTCCCAATGTCGAAGCTAAATCTGTGAAAGCATACAGCCCGATGCGGGGTGTGTCTCTGGACATCTCTAGACTGGAATAGCGGGGGTGCGCCCAGTACCTGAACTCACTTCGCAGCTGCATACGCCAGGACAGAGTACATCTGACTCGAGACTAAACTCGCTCAAATCCGAGTCCAAGTCGGAGCGTCAATGTACAAGTCGAGTCACGAGTCCCGGAAATCGGCACTCTAGTCCGACTTGAGTCCGAGTCCAGGACTTGATTACTCCATCTCTGGCTTTAGCCATTACCATGCCCCTAACAGCTTTCTACACAGCGCTTTCTCTCCCTCTGTCCCTACCCTGCCAGTTAAAGGTAAGGGAACTCAAAATGGCTGATAAGTGATTTTCTTTTTGAAAAGGTTTTGTGGGAGTTTGTGTTTGAGTGCATGTGAGTGTGTGCATGCTCTACCTCTGGAGAAAGCATCGGAGAGCTGTCAGCAACTTGATTGATGGTTTGGTAACGTGTGTCGATCTAGCAGAAACAGCCGGCCGTTACTCATTTCAACTGACTGGTTTGCATTCTGGAGGAGAAGCTTAGGATGTGAAGCAGGAGAAAGAGGAGGTTGACGATAAAAGACCATCCACCTGTTTACCACTCAGCAGCAACAGAGGAGAAATCCTACCAGATGAAAATTATACTATGGATTTAAATGCTTGGGTAAATAGTAGGGCTGTCAAACGATTACAAATTTTAATCAGATTAATCACAGCTTAAAAATGAATTAATCATGATTAATCACCATTCGAACTATGTCCAAAATATGCCATTTCTTTATGTATATTGTTGTGGGAATGTAAAGATAAATGAAAGAAGGCGGATATATCCATTTTATATTTTCAAAATGGCAAAAAAATAAAAATGAAACAGCAAGTCAGTTTCAACATTTTCTGAGTGATTTCAATAATAAGGCATTTTAATGCATTTCATTGTATACACCCCTTGAAAATGTCATTCGGCAAAACAAGGCTATTTTCCATATGATATTAAAATCAATGACAATGACACAGTCACAGATAGTGAAAAATGTAATTATTGATCTATAAGGAATCTATATCCAGGTATAACATTTTCACACCAAAACTACAAATACAGTATTAAATATTTTGTCTTTTAAGGCAATAGCTTTCATCCGTCAAATTTTTTTCTCAAACATTAAAACAAAGAGCTCTGTGGCTTCAGGCTTGATCGCCGTTCCAATGACAGTTTTAATGTTTGCGGTGCAATAAACGACACAGCAGCTTATTGGGTTATGGTTAGGGTTAGGGTTAAATAAATGGCAAAGATATGTAGAAAATAAACGCATTTAAGATACGTTCATAACAAACGTAACGTGGGAGAAAATTGTAGAAAAAAAACGTATTTGACATACGTTCATAACAAACGTAACGTGGGAGTATCATATGCACGCAAAAACGGACGTCTGCGTATCTATTGCACGCCTTTGCAAAGTCATGTATGCAGACTGAAGAGAGTGGGCTGGATTTCACACATATTTAAAATTGCCTTCCATTAGCCCAGCCTCCCAGGAAGTCGCCCATTTTGAAAAAAATGTAAGCACTGTGCATTTTAAGCACATTTTTGCAAACTCCTCCTAGGGAAATTATCGGAAAGATTCCAATCCAGGACAAGTTAAGCGCATATCCAATGTGATGCTACATTGCGAAGGAATTGTCGTTCACTCGAACGGGGAGCTCGTAGGCTAAAAAGTACACATTTTCACCATTTAGGCTGTTGACTGTTAGTCCAGCAACGCCCTCTGCTGGCGGCACATTCAATTACAACAGGCACCTATACACAGGGGTGCACATAACTGGTACGCAGGTACGCATGCGCGGCAACAATCTGAAATGCGTACCGTCTCTTGTGTCACAAAGCGCATATGCACAGACAGGGCTGCTGTTAACGTCGGTCTGTACAACGGAATTGTGCTAAAACTACGCCAACCGGCTGCAGAGGGAGACTCCCCCCCTTCACTGGAGAACTGCTGATCACAACGGTCACGCTCTGTGGTCACGGAGTACTTTTTTTCCACTTTGAGTGGAGCCAGAAGTTGGAGTACCAAACACTGACTCCAGGTACTCATCTGAGTACCTCACTGAGAAAGTTATGTGCACCCCTGCCTATACACTCCACAACACACACCTACTCACTTTACAACAAACACATACAGCTCCTTTAGTATCCACTACGTACAAGAGCAGACAACAACAAAGGAAAAAGGCTGTTCTCTTCATAAATACGCAAACCACTATACACTTCAAACTACAAGTGGCCTACATTTTGTTGCAAGAATTTGTGCATTCTGCTCTCAAAATTTTTGAAGAAACTGTGCAAACATATTTATTAAGAACATGAAAAAATACTGCAACTTTACTGTAAATATTACAAACAAGGTTTTGAACTCTGAAATTAAATATTTTGTTTTAAATGTTTTCTTTCACTCTAATGGAAAGAAAACTTCCAAGAGACACATATAAATAGTGGTCATTTTACTACCCTTGTCACGAACGAGCTGAGAACCAACCAGTTCTAGTACAAGACAAACCGGCAGACAGCAGGCAAAGGGCTGGTCGGGGACAGGTGAGGGTTCCAGGAATAGGCAAGACGGGAGACGCAGGTACAGGCAGGGTCCAGGGACAGGCGAGGCAGAATAATCCAGGTACAGGCAGGGTCGGGAAACGGGCGAAGCAGGCTGGTCAGGGACAGGCAAGGTCGAAACCGGGAGAGCAATCTGGGAGGTAATACGGGAAAGACTTGCATGTTGTGAAGTACGATCTGGCACTGAGGTGAGAGTGAAGGGGGACTATAGAGAGGCGAAGTCCCTCCCCTTCCGAGGGAGCTCATGGGACCCCGGAAGCGGAAAAATATACATTGAAGTCAATGGAGAGAGAAAGGTTATCTTTTGATCCCGTTTGAATTGTGCCACAAATAACACATATGATGTTTGTCAATTTAAAAGATAATTTTGCAAGTCAAAAAAATAATAATGTGTCGTAAAACTGTGAAGTAACACATTTTTTTGTGTGAAACGCTGAATGAACTACATCTCCGGTCTAGCAGAACAACACACGTCACCAAGATGGCCGTCACTACTGTCTTGTCAACAAAAGGATTGACTACCCTCGCTATCACCTGAAACACGTCCAGAAGAATGTCATGCAAAGCTGCCTGCCTGCCTTCATTTGATTCTCTCTGAACTGCCTGGTCTTTTTAATGTTTAATGTCAACCATTTGTGCAGATAGCATGACGTAGAACAGATCGCCGATGCTAGCGTTAGCATTTCTCCCCCAGGCTTAAATGGTGTATTATAGAATGATCACACCGCTGTGACAGTACTCTTCAAATGGTTCACGAAATATGACTACTTCTCTTACTGTTTAACATGTTGGGTTACTTGATGTTACTTATTGTTAAGGCTAATAAAAATGACAAGGCTGTAATGCTAACTAACGTGCTAGCTAGGTAGCTAACTTGATCCAGCCACTCCTGGTCCTTTCATCAGACGGGAGGCGAAAGAACGAGCAAGACCCATTGCTGGTATGATAACAACCTGGTACTAAGCACACAGTCATCTTGTTAAAGTTATCTTATCTTAGCCAGCGCCATATAGATAGATGATATCTATATGGCACTGATCTTAGCTATCTCTTAGTGGAGGAAAACAGTTATGACATCACTTACGCGACTCTGGGATTTGTAGTCTTTCTAGTTGCGTATTTTTCATAGTCTTATATTTCAACAGTTTTACGACAAACTGTGACTTTTTTTACATGGAAATGATTGTTTAAGATTGACAAACATCATATGTGTCATTCGTGGCACAATTCAAACGGGATCAAAAGATAACCTTTCTCTCTCCATTGACTTCAATGTATATTTTTCCGCTTCCGCGGTCCCATGAGCTCCCTCGGAAGGGGAGGGACTTCGCCTCTCTATACTGGTGGAGCTGAGGGGTGCAACAGAGTGTGAGAGAGTAACAGGGTGTGACTACCAGGTGACTAAGGTGACTGAGAAATACTAATGCAGAAAATAGGGAGTGAGGGAGCACACTGTGACAACCCTGTCTGAATTCATCTATAGATTTAAAGCTAATCTGCATATTTAAACATAACATTTCAGGAAAATACTGACTTGACGCAAGTAACTATCTGGGGATTTTTGTTGTTGTTGTTATCCTTTTCACCTGCAATGCCTTGGTAAATGCATGCAAATTCGCTCATTTTAATTAGGCCTAGTTAACGCCTAATTTGCATATCAATGTTGCGATTTTGATGACGTTATTAGATATACATTTTACTGTATTGACCTGTAGTGTCTCCCCTTGAGTACAGTACATTAGCCTGTGTGCACATGATACATTGCCTTAGCTAAACCTTGAGCTAACTTATCCATTAGCTAGTAGCCTTAGTTAACTACAGGGTTCCTGCAGGTTTCACCAACTCAAATTTAAGACTATTTTGGTGGCCTTTTTAAGACCACTTTGAATATAATTTAAGACCTATTTCACGGCAAGAAAGAATGAAGGAAAATTGCTATGAAAGAAGAAATACGTCCCATAATTACTTTCAAAGTAAATGTATTCCAATCAACATAAGAACGATGACTGAACATAACAGCACCACACAGAACTGTGTTAGCCAAAAACCAGAAAAAAAGAACTGCCTAACCGTGAAAGTGTGTCTGTGTGTGTGTGTGTGTGTGTGTGTGTGTGTGTGTGTGTGTGTGTTTAGCATACACAGCACCTCCACTTTTAGGGTTGACTTAGACCCAAACGTCGCCCGGAGGCAGTGGTCGCGTTAACCGAATTTTTTCCGTTTGAGGATTTTTTTTAACAATGACGGAAAAATCCGTCATTTTGACAGATTAGAACAAACAGCGCAACAATTTCCCTGCAGCGAGGCTCCGGTGTTTTGCATGCCCTCCAAAAAGGAAATTATATCGTTTCCAAACAGTACTATGCCGTACAAATCATTGAAATGTCTGGGACTTTTTGCTTTACGCTGTGCACGCTCCCGCGAGGTGCGAAGTCCCTCCCCTTCCGGTGGGACTCAAAAGTTTGCATTGAAGTCAATGGAGAGAGAAAGATTATCTTTCAATCCCGTTTGAATTGTGCCACGAATTACACATATGATGTTTGTCAATCTTAAATAATAATTTCCATGTAAAAAAAGTCACAGTTTGTCGTAAAACTGTTGAAATATAAGACTATGAAAAATATGCAACTAGAAAGACTACAAATCCCAGAATCCCGGTCCCGCATGCTGGCTCTTACGGAACCGACTAACTCCCCTTGTGTGTATGTACAGCTCTCAACATGCCCAGACTTGTAGTGATTTTCACCTCTTTTAATACTTTTCGCCTCATTCTGAAAGAAAGAAGTGAAATGTAGCACCAATTTGTTTTGGAGAAAAACAAAAGTGTAACTGTCATGGTTTTGAATTGTTCTTTTCATTTTCCACCTTTTATTTTGAAATGTTTTCCTCCTTGTGTCTTGTCTGGTCCTACTTCCTGTGTTTGCCTTCCTGTCTTTAGTTTCCCTGGTGTGTCTGATTGTCTGATAGTGTTCACCTGTTGCCCTTGCGTTTCTGCCTCCCCTTCCCAGCTGTGTCTTGTCCTGTGATTACCCTTCTGTGTATTTAGTATTGTCTGCCCCTGTGCTCCATGTCTGTTCGTCGTCGTTTCTCATCTATGATACCTGTTAGTGTCTTTGCTCGGTCATAATCGGTTGTTTCCGTGAACGGGCGATTGTTGTGTGACGGCAAATGCTGCGGCTGCAAGGCATTGTGGGGCAGCATTTTCTCCTCTCCTTTCGTAAAGGGAGGTCCAGTGGTTCCTAAACTAAAGGAGGTTATAAAGGAAGTTTGAAACCTCTTTTCCTATCATCTAAAGAATTCGAACGGCACTTATCATGGCTGCCACTGAGGTACTTCCAGGTCATTTCACTCCGTTAGGAAGGTTCCTAAGCTAAATGGACTATTTGACTGCAACCCAGGACTGTAATAAAAGTAACACTATGATGCTAACCTGCTAGGCCACACAGGTGTTTTGTCTGGTTGATTAGACCTCTGCTCAGGTTAACAGAGGACTTGCATGTTTTTGTTTCAATGTGCAGAAAACACATGTGGCTCATAATTTTTGTCTGAATATTCATGTCTGTGGATTGGACATTTGAATACTTTCTCAGTATTTATATAGCACCTACACCTATTTAAAAAAATCATCACTTTTTACAATATGGCACCTTTGAATCAGAGTGAGCAGGAGGGTACCAAATAGCACCTGTAAAGTGTCAGCCACAAGCAAAAAGACAGTTCTTCTTTCCTTTTTCTCAGAATAAGATGGAAAAGAAACATTTAACGACTGAAACAATTTGACAAACTACACTTTTTCTTTTAAACCTTTCACATTTGAAGTGTTTTCTTACTTGTGCTGTAATATGAAACGTTGGGTTACGTATTGTAACCCTTGTTATATTAACACAGGCGGAGCCCTCTACTGGACTCTATGGGTACTACCTTATCCTGCGAGCATTCTCCCACTGAAACTCTTATAGACGTGGCCGGCCATGGGCGGGCCTACCTGAATGCGTGCGCATCACACCGTATAAAAGGAGGCCTCGCCTCCTGACTGTCATCCTACACCTCTCTTCAGCGAGCGGAATAGGACAGACAGTGCCCTGAGTAGAGGGCTCCGCCTGTGTTAATATAACAAGGTTATATCCCAACGTTATATCTCTCACAGGCTCCGCCCTCTACTGGACTCTATGGGTACAGTGGGCGGAGCCACGATAAATGTACGCACTGTCGTCCAAAAACAACATTCCACCCTACTGTCCCTGACCGGCCTTTCTGGTCAGCAGCTGCTGCCCCACATTCCCCTTTAACCCGGTTGTGACCGTGGCGAAGTCTGGGCTGCGGCTGACAGAGCACACCCTGCCGCGCTTGCCTCGCAGAAGGTGTGCCCAAAAAACAGTGGTGGGGGTCCCCCCCCCCCCGCCCTTAGGCGGACGGGGAGAACCCCCAGCCCAGTATGGGCTCACTGTGCACCCATCTCCCTGAGTCCCTAAGGATCGCAGGGAGAGTGCCAGTGCCCATGCCCCACACTCAAACACTGACCCCGTGCAGAGTGTGTGTGGACTAAAGTGTGGAGGACTACCCCCCTCCTGCCTCCCGACAGGAGGAGAGCAGCCCTCCAGCCCTGTAAGGGCCCAGCGCACCCCTCGCCCATCCCGGGACAGCGAAGGCGCATTACGTCCGGGGAAGGGGTCAGATGCCAACTGACCCACACTGTGTAAATGATATATATAGAATAATTATGATGATTTTACCACTAAAATACAGCAACATATCTTTGATTCATGTCGTTTATAACTGGGATATTACAATTATTATTAACTTTGTCTGTACAAAGTAGCCTGCCCAGGAAATATGCCCAAATCAACGAAAACTGCGAGCAGACAGGGAAGACGCTCCGCTTCCGTAATGCTTCTGAAACGCGCCCGGTAGGGTATGACGCCGGGAGGAGACCGGACCAAAACCGCGGCGGACCCGTTACGCGACGCAGACGGACTCGGTGGAATCGAGGGGTTAGGCTCTTGGGCACAAAGGAGGGGTTCGGTCTGAGTGTCGTGCCGCTCCGGTCACCGCGGACAGAGCAGTTAACTCGGACACCCTTTTGGCTGACGTTAAGCCAAGAAGCAAAGCAAAGTTTTCCACGACAATGCTTTCAGAGCAGACTGCAGATTTTTGCAGACATGGGTCACTTTGGGAAGCCAGCATAGACCTGCTAGAAAACCTTGAACTAAGCCTGTGATAAGGTAATTGACGAAACATCTGTTGGGATGATTAGATAGAGCCTTAGAAAGTGCTGGAACATTCACTGGAGTAGAAGGATGCTTCATGTTTATTTCCCCGATTTCATGGGGCGAGATCTTCTGGGGCATACCGAGCGTGGGTGGCCGTCTCCGCACCAACTACACACATGCATGAATTTACATTTAGTATACGTACAGACATTCTCATTGAAATTGTTGCATACAATAGGCTTAAATCCAGAGGAAAATACCTCTCTCCTTGATTGATTAGCAGTATGGAACATTTGATTCCTAGGCTGGGGCATAGTTTTAGCCGTGGAAAGTTCCTGCTGAGCGGTTCTTGGGCACAGGGAAGTTGAGTGTGAAAAGGAACCACAGATAGAGCATGTGAGGGTTTTATGCCCCGTGAAATGCCTGCTGATGAGAGTCAGGTCGATAACAGACCAATCTAATCTCTGATTGTACCGCTGGATATACATCGCTGCTTTAGCAGAGAAGGACTTGTGGTACTCGTAGAAAAGAGAGCCACCGTAGGAGAGAGCAAGATCAGCAATAATGGCCAAATACGTATCCAACTCTTCTCTACACTGAGGATAGATTTCGCATATAGTGTCTCTAAAGACACCAAAAGCTACGATGAATTCTGCCATGGAAAGAGATTTAGATAGTCTGGGGTCGCTGTCTTTAAGTAGGACGGAGAAATCTCCGCAGTCCACAAATCTTTTGACAGATTCAGATCCACATAATAGAATTTTCACCAGATTGATGTCATGGCCTGCCGATGAGAGCAAAAGGTTTATACACGCACGCATATATATATATTATATATACATATATATATACACACACACACACATACATACACACACACCCTGTTATGTGCAATTACACTTTTATTAAAAAGTTGATATGTTACCAATATAACACGTAACTTTCTAATAATTGCCCCAAAGTGATTTAAACGCAGAAAACAATGCTTAAAATGCAGTATGTATGGTATACCTGCCAAAATGTGATTCCTGAGAGTGTCAGGAATTGCTGCTGCGGGGGGCAGAAAGCCACAACCCGTGGCTGGAGCTGGGACTGCAGTTCCCAGAGTCCTCAGGGGTGTGACGTTGTCAGGAAGCGGCGCAGCTTGAATGAACGCGGAAGTAGTAGCCTGGGCTACAGCAGAGGACGAGGAGGGGCCCATGTTGTTTACACTGCTGGCAGCGGAGAGTGTGCTTTGTTCCAGGGAATGTATCCTGGAATTCATGCCCTGAAGCGCTGTTTTAACCTCGAGAAGGGAGGACAGAATGGCAGAATCGTTGTTAACTGAAGCATGTTTCTGCTTCTTTTTGGGCAAAATGACGACTGGCTGAGAGGCAGCGCGCCTCTTAGCGGGAGATTTCCCCTTTTTGGGAGCGCTGTTGTTACCGGTACTGGCGTTCGACTGTAGGCTAATCCCGGAACATTCATTTGCCAGAAGGAATTTAAAGAGATCCTCGTGGCTGAGGCCAGACGGGACTGGTATATTGTTACCATACAGCTCATCGAGGATACGATGCACTGGCCATCCGGCCAGTCGTTTCGGCGTGATGCGAGAGCTGTGGCTCGTTTCTGGGGCGTCTGAGCACATCTCAATCAATCAATCAATCAATGTTTATTTATATAGCCCAATATCACAAATGTTACATTTGTCTCAGTGGTCTTCACAGTTTGTACAGAATATCAGTATGACAATACGACACCCTCTGTCCTTAGACCCTCACATCGTACAAGGAAAAACTTCCAGAGAAAACCCACAGTTTAAAGGGGAAAAATGGGAGAAACCTCAGGGAGAGCAACAGAGGAGGGATCCCTCTCCCAGGACGGACAGACGTGCAATAGATGCCGTGTGTAAAAGAAAGATAATACATTTGCAACATAGGTAGTCCAAATGTTTGGAAATGCATGTGTGTTTAATAGGAAGATGAATCCACGAGGACATCCATCTAGGACTTATGATCCAGGACCACAGCAACAGCCACGACTGAAGATCCGTGCTTGCGACCCAGCAACAGGATCATCCATGGCTCCGGATCCCGGCGTATATAGACCCCAAAAAGAAAGAAATTTGGGGAAGCTGGGTTAATCGGAACATGAGAGGACACAGGTACAGACAGAGAGAAGGAAGAAGTAAGATGTCCCCCGACAAACTAAGCCTATATCAGCAAAACTAGGGGCTGAATCTAATCAATTAACTAAAGGCAAAGGCAAGAGGTCATTGATTTTGTTTCTAAGAGTAACAATTTTTTCGTTAAAAAAGCACATAAAATCATTGCTACTGAGTGCTATGGGAATAGAAGGCTCAATTGAGCTATGGCTCTCTGTCAGCCTGGCTACAGTG
>CALSBZ010042203.1:34983-76756 GCA_943591055.1 Gobionotothen gibberifrons | reverse complement strand
AGGTAGGTAGGTAGGTAGGTAGGTAGGTAGGTAGGTAGGTAGGTAGGGCCTGCACATGAGGGGGTTAAAGGGAATGAGCATGCTGATAAGTTAGCAAAATATGTGTTACAAAATAGCAATACCTGTTTCACTTGGAAAAGGAGAAGGAAAAGCAATAATTAAGAAGAAGGGTATAGAAATATAGCAGAAAAGGTGGGAGGAAGATCAGAAAGGGAGGAGATACCACAAGTTACAGAAATCAGAATAACAAAGATCTATACAGAAAGAAACAGACAGGAGGAGATCATCATCACTAGACTCAGATTGGATCATACAGGATTAAATGGCCCAATGTTTATAATGGGAAAAAGCAAAGTTGAAGATTGCAGGGGGTGTGGAGTGAAAGAAAATGTGGAACACATCATATTACACTGCAACATGTACAAAACAGAGAGGGAAAAACTAAGAGACAGGGTCAGAGAGGCAGGAAGGGAGTGGAGCCTGATGGCTGGGGATAGGCTACTGGGAACAGAAGGTAAGGGGGTAGAGCTGCCTACCAGGAAGGCCATTCTTAAATATTTCAGTGAAACAGGATTGATTGGAAGAACTTAAAACAACGTAAATACAGTGGTATAATTCCACAAGTGGTGATAGGATGATATGGTGATACACACTCTTGTACAGTAGGTGGCGGAAAGCACCTTAAAGTTGTTTGCAATCCGCCATAAACTGAGAGAAGAAGAAGAAGTGAAGTTCCTCTTTCTAAGCTGGGTCGAGGAGCCGTCTAGTCCATGGATATATAATAAGAACGGTCTAGTCGTTACGGTTCTCTCTCTGTTTGTTCCTGAGAAAGTGTGTGTGAGCTCCAGCACTACTGATCCATCATTTGTGTATCTGGATGAACATCCGAATGGACTCTGCGCTCTTTTTTCTGGAGTGTTTACCTCGGACTATAGGAGCTAGCTTAGCATGCTAGCTGGAAACACGTTAGCAACACCAGTCAGATTGAGAGTTTGATGAAGAGAGAAACGGTGTGTTTAACGGAGTTTGCAGGAAAAGGTGATCTAGTAAACATGAGTAAAGTCCAAATGCTGCTGTCGATGAAGAAGCAGCGACTCACTGCTGCTGCTGAAGATATATTTGCTCTGTTTGAAAAAACGATAGCAGAGCACGAGGAGGAGTTGTCTCTTTCCAAAGAGGAGAACGAGAGACTCCAGAAACTACTGGACGCTGTTTTACAGCCTCAGCTTCGGATACACAGAGCAGGTCTGTTCCCTTTACTCTTAATTAACACTTTAAACCAGGGGTGTCCAAACTACGGCCCGGGGGCCAAATGCGGCCCGCTGGCCATTTTGAATCGGCCCTCAGCAAATTAAAAAAGTATAATGAAATATGGCCCACAAATTAAACTTGTGCTTTTCTTATATTGTACTTCTTAAATATAAATGTACAAATATATTACACAGTAGTATTCATGTGTTAATAAGCCCACTTTTAAAATAAATTCAGTCAATTCATGTTGATAACATTTTCTAACAAATCTTCGTTGATACAAAAAAGCCTAATAACTTATTTACATAACAAGCTTAATAGACCCTTCATATTTCATCTTATTATAATCACTCTGAGACTTCTGTTTTTAAGGGATGAGCTGCCAACAAGATAAATGAAACCCTATAGAGAGCTGTGATGATGTAGGCGTTTTTTTTCTTAAAGCATATTCAAGCCTAATTTACCTATATTTTGCTAACTTATAACTTAACTGATCAGGCGATATCCCTCACCTTTATGAGTGGCCCAGCCCTTTGAATATTTTTCTGTATGTGGCCCTTGGTGAAAAAAGTTTGGACACCCCTGCTTTAAACTCTTTGGTAACACTTAAAGCTCCCATGTCATGGCCATTTCTACTGATCATAATTCCATTGTTGAGGTATACTAAAATATATTTATACTGTGCAATTTTCCAAACTCACATTGGTTTCTCATACAGCATCTCTGTAAATGATGTGTATTCACCGGTATTCACTCTCTGTCCTAAACGGCTTGTTCGAGCTCCTGCCCCCCCTCCCTGTGAGCCTAGTGTGCTCTGATTGGTCGAGAAGCTGACAGGCTCATTGCTGCTCGCACACACACAGACACACACACTGCTGCGGGCTGCTGCAGGAGCAGACAGGCTTGGTTATACAGCTAGAACAAGCAAAACTCATCCTGAGCACACACAAACACTCACAGCCGAAGTAAAAACAATAAGTGTGGCTTGATATTGAGTAAGAAAAAGGTTTATAACACTGTGAGCATTTCTCCGCGATCACAACGTAGTAGTCCGAAAAATGTTTACCCATTTAATAGTGCTGGGGGGAAACGATTATTTTGAAAACGATTAATCGGGCGATTATTTTATCGATTAATCGATTAATCTAACGATTATTTTTCTGTTTTCTGTTATTTTTCTAATAAAAAACATAATGTATCTCAAATAAATACCAAAAAACATTACTTCATTCATGACAACTGCGCACCAGTTTACAGTAAGTGCAGCCCTGGCCTGGACATTGCTTGGCTCCGTTAGTTGACATACATTGATACTATAAGCTGACTAACGTTAGTCTAATGTTATGTTTGACTCGTAAACGACCACAACATGAGTTAGCTCTGTGCAGTTTGTTCGTTCCGGGTTAGTAGCGGCTAGATAGCGGTGTTCTGCAGATGTAAACTAGCTACCATTCCAGCCAACATTAAATGCTGACAAACGTTAACTAACACACAGCTGGCGCCGTTAGCTAGGTAGCTTAACATTAACTACTAACCAACCAAGCACGAACAAACCGCACGGAGAGCTATAAAATAGTTAGCACTACCGAAGTGCACATAACTCAAGCTGCACAACATACTAGGGCTGTCCCGAATACTATTTTTCGGGCTCCGGATATTCGGTAGTAATCAGCAGCGAATATTCGACCCGCACGTACCGCTTTAACACGTGTATTTTTGGTGTATTCACGGCATTCATTTTGTTATTCTACAGTATTGTTGTTTTATAGATATTAACCCAATTTGTGTTCTTTGAAATTGAAAAGGATATCGCATTATGTTTGTTACTTTCGTTACAGTTGTATACGTCTTAAGTGTAATTTGGCTTGGCTTCCTATTTATGAATATGCTTTTATTTTGAAGGAGAGGTAGCGCTGTTGACAGGAAGTTGTTGTTGCTATGGACACAACGTGACGGAGATTAACGGAGAAAAGTAATATCTACATATAAAGACGGAGAAAGTAACAAATAACAATGACTACATTTAAAGTATTCCCATGCTTTTGAAGACCTAGGGCGAGATGTTTTTGTTTGGGGGCTCCATAGTGTTTGAAGTGCGATATTTTGAAGTCGACGTCGACGTCGTCGACGCATCGCTACAGCACTACCATTTAAACAGTCCTGGTAGATACCTTGTTTGTTTTAAACATCATAAATACACAAACCACAATGAATACTTACAGGTTGTGTACCCGAATCTCCCGCTGGTCCAAACAAAGTAGGAACAGCATCGTTCTTCAGTGCCCTACGCTGTACATATCCGGCATGAATCGCTGAAAGGTTTTGGGAAGCTTTGTTACGTGAAAGGCTGGCAGAGGGTGCGGCCATAGCTCTGGGCGTGGCTATTGGGTATCCCTACGTAGCGATACCCAGGAAGTAAATGAGAAATCTCCATTGTTAGTCCGTGTTAGAGTTGTACTCGCTACAGGGTGTACTTTCAGGATTTTTGACTCTGCAGACCGTTTACATGCATAAAAACCTTCATAACACACAAGGGGACGGGTTATAACCGGAAAAGCATGACATGGGACCTTTAAGACTATTTATTAGTGCTGGGCAACGATTAAACATTTTAATCATGATTAATCAAATACTTTTCTGGGATTAATTGCATTGTTGTGCACAACATTCAATAAGGAATTCAAAAGTAGTGTATTGCACACTTTTATTTTAAACAAATAAGGTTACTTTTAACAGTAGTAGGGCTATTCCCTTTACAGAGTAGCATTTAAAATATTCATGTCAATCTCAACAAAGATTCATTCATGTAATCAAATATAAAACGAAAGCTATTTGCCACTGCCAGTGCATTAACGTTTGATCTAGTTTGTTATAGAAAACAAGTTAGCCTCCGTGTCCAGTGATAAGGAAATTCAATTTTGCAGTAGTTACACATAACTCTGGTTCTATCAACTCTGCCGCCTGGACTAATTAAAAATGTCCATGTAAGAGGTACCTTTCTCTATATTTCTGTCCCCACTAGTGTTGTCACGATACCAACATTTTTGTTTCGATACCGATACCAAGTCAATAATTACGATTTCCATACTTTTTCGATACTTTTCTTAAAAAAGGGGAAACCGTCTTAAATGTCATTATTGTGCTTTATTTCAAACCTGAAAAAAATGTTTCAGTCATACAGTAACAAAAACTTTTGAACAATGAGAACAATACATAAAATAAATGAAAGCAATGGCATTCAAGGTAAAATGACAAGAGTTATGATATTAGGGTCATGTCGAGTCAGATCGCTATCCCTTTAAGAGAGAGAGTGGGGTGGGGTGGCATGTGTGTGCATGGTAGAGCGAGCGAGAGTGTTTTGAAGGGAACAAAGCAGCAGCAAAATAGGTCTGTAGAGTGTCTTCAAAGTTAGATCTGTAACAAAGACCTTAATAAGTGCAACGGGCTCCCAAAGAAGAGCTCGCATGTCTGCCTTATTGAAAAGTGGGTTATTGAACCAGAAGTTTGTTGCTTCGGCCCTGGAAGACTGCAGAGAGTCATCCCTTGTTTTCCTCGACTACGGACTGGGAGCCAACAGGAAAGTTTAACACAAGTATACGTACGAACTAAAATAGCAGCATCATCTCAAGCAACAAACACAGTCTCTAATGGCGCATTTCCATTGCAGGGCCTTGCTCGACTTAGTACGGTATAGTTAGGCTTAGTTAGGACTGGCTCACTTGATTTTATGCTGCTTTTCCATTACAGTTTAGTAGCTGGGGCAGTAACTATATATCTCTCTCTAGTCCGGTTATACTTCACTCGCGTTTATGTCCATATCAATCAGATCCAGCTCACCTGATCGGCCTTTATAGAGAGCACCGATCAAACTATTAAGAGTGAATATCGGCCGTTAATGATCGGTGGCCAATCAATCGGAGCATCCCTAATTATTATCGGACATTTGGACCGGCAGGTTTTGAATTTACCTTTTTTTTTTTTATACATTTGACCAGCTAAAAATCGGTAATTATCGGCTAACGGAAATCCTGTCGTCTCTGTATACAGTCGTCGAGCTGAATCCCCTCTCGCAGCTGTGTGTCTGTGTATTCAGCAGGATATCTGCAGGAGGCACTTAGAGTAAAGTTGTTATATATAATATAATATAAAAGCAATAATAATGCTTGAAGTGGTTTGGAGCATAATATGGCATTTAATCACGGCAGCGTTTAGCTGAGTTTCTCCCGGTAGAAAACTCTCTTAGCAGGGGAAAGCTGCGTAACGCCACAAAGGGGCGTGGCTAGCAGCAGCTGTTCCATTTAAAGCAGAATCAGCCTTTTTGGAACAGGGCTGGAAAATAGAGGGGTATGAGCAGTATGAGGCTACAATGGTTGGTCTGTTTGGTATTTTAAAATACCAAACCCTAAAAAATAGCCTTGCCACCCCAGTTGGCAGCTTTGTTTTGAAAGAAAAGTTGTGGCTCATCGGACATTTATGAGAGAAAATCTCTAATGGGCAAGTGAATTCAGCACAAGACGCAAACCTTGTAACCCCTCCCCCGGCCCTGGCGCAAGCGTGGAAAAATATGATTGATGGCGATTTAATTTGAACAGGACAACGCAAAACGAGAAGCATTCGGACCGATTCTGACCCAAGTAGACGGAAAGAATGAAGTATTCGGTCTACAATGACAGAGAAGAGACTGCCAAGTTTGGCTGTACTCAGCATTGAATCAAAACGCACTAAAGCATTGGATCTTAATCAGTTTGTGAGCCGTTTTGCTGAACAACATGGTAATCGCCGCATTCAGCTGTTATAGGCATGCCAACTTGATGCTCTGCTCATGGAATGGATGATCATAAAAAACTGTTAAAATGATGACCTGTGTGTATATATTTTTCTTTGTGGGGGTCTGCCCCCAAAAAACAGTTTTTAGTCCCGAGAAAGTAAAATAAGACGGTGTGTAAAACTACACTGCCCAGCCAAAAAAAAGTAACCACTTTGATAAAATGGACCTTTATTAATCCCTGTGGGGAAATTCAGTTGTTCAAACAGCAACAGGGTAAGAATGAAAAACAGGACAGCACAGATTCACACAGATTAATAAAATCAAAGATGAGCATATATAGCTACACATTGGGTCACATAAACTATGAAGTAAGAAATGAATGAAAATGAACATATATATATATATATATATATATATACTAGGGCCGGGACTCGATTAAAAAAATTAATCCAATTAATTAGAGCCTTTGTAATTCATTAATCGAAATTAATCGCATTTTTAATCACATATAAATAAAGCTGCTGGATTCTTTTTGTCACTTTTTGGGCGATTCGGTTTTCACGATTAATTTGCATTTTTACTTTCCTACGGTTTGTGAAATGGCTGAACCAAAAAATCGCGATTTAAAAACATTTCTAGACTCCGCAGATTTGTTTTGCTTTAAGGGACTCCGTAGGTTACTCTCTCACAGTTTGTTCATGTGCTGCAGCTGCTCCCCCGTGCTCCCCGCATCCATTTCCGGGTTCTTCACAGCGCCTCTCATTTTCTCTTCAGACATCATAGAAGCCGTTTTTGTTCTTGTTCCTTCTGTGGAACCTCCCGCCACCTCTTTGTCTTTACCATCCATCTTCTTTACAGCTTTTCCTGCCGTTTCTCCGGTTTTTTCCGCTGCTCTCAGCTCCTCCATTTCCACTTCCTCATTCTTCTCCCTCTCAAACATTCCTGACATTCCAGAACGCACGTTTTTATTCTCCGTGTTTTTCACCAAACTGTCCATCCAAAGATTGTCTGAAGTCATGCACGTTAGTTGGTGCTCCAGTATAATCGGTACGCCTGAAACTCATCCAGTGAGAAACGTTCAGCTGTGCAAAAATAAGTGCGATTAAAATGCGTTAATTTTTTTAACGCGTTCATTTTTGTGTAATTAATTAATCTTAATTAACGCGTTAAAGTCCCGGCCCTAATATATACATATTGGGTCATATATACATATTACATATATGTGCATGGATGTATGGAAATAGTGTGTATTTATGTCCAGTAACATTGTTGTGCAGCCTGATGGCTCCAAAGGATTTAACTAGGCCAGTAGGTAAGGAATTTCCACTGGATAATAACCGATAATAACCGATAATAACCGAAGCGATGCATATTTTTTTGCTAGTTTTTAACCCTATTTTATGCAGTTAGTCACTTCTTTAATGTTTGTTCTTTCTGATGTAAAGTCAAGGTTGTAACTGTTTGCAGTAAAGTCGTGGGGCGCTGAACTGTTCCTTTGAATCTTTTGAATTTTGATATATGATAGTCATTCAAATCGATATCGGGCTCGATATATGGTTAAATTAATATCAGTAGACGAGGCTGTAATTTCGCCAGCTGTTGCTCTCATGAGCAAGGCAGAAAATAATAGTTGTATCATGCCAAAAAGCTGCTGTGTTGTTTATTGCACCTCAAACATTAAAACAAATCCAGAGTTACGTTATTCTCTACTTCCTCTAAGAAGAAAATACAGTAAAAGAAGAGCTCTGTGGCTTCAGGCTTGATCGCCATTCAAATGACAGCGTTGGTTTCCCCAAAAGTGGGCGGGGCTGTAAAGTGATGTAGATGTTACTCTCATCTATTATTCAAAACCATTCTATTTATTCTAACGTAAATTACATGCCAGTGTTTTATCTTTTTATTTAGCGATTAGTTTTTGCATGTTTAACTGGGAATGTTTTTACAGGAACAATACCGGAAACAGACGTAGGAAAGATCCTCAGCTCGGTGATTGGATTGTTTAGTCGCAATGCACGTTGGGATATGGTGTTTGCAATGTGAAATCCGAAAACATTTTTGTGCTTTATTCCGAGTGTTCTTGCTTTTCTCTTTGGAAGTCATCCCATAACGGCATTGTAATACACGGTTCGGCTGCATTCAATATTACACATCTGCCGTAGTTCGCTATTTATAGAGCCCTGATGAGAAGACTTCTGGACAAACAGGAAGAAGTGCCGCGAAACTGAATATGTGACGTGAATCATAAATATATCAGCAATTACACAACATCTTACATTTATTTTCACAAAATATGTCTCCTTGCCGTATCGACATTAATTCGGCTGACTTTTATATTTGATCCAATTGGTAGATAGGTTATATTTACACCATAATGGTGCACAGCTGATAGAAAGGGACACCTCATGGTTAAAAAATGTCATTGAATATTTTTGTTGAAATGATGTTATATTTTGTTTAAATTGTTATATTTGATGAAAAAAATATTAAGAGTACATACTTTCAAAGGGGGAAAGTAGAAGGTCAATGATAGAAATATAGAATAAAAAATATCAAGAAGATACTCTAGTGATCTCTACAATAAAACAGTTTAGTGCAGGACGTCCAAAGATATTAATAGGAGGATGTGCAAAACAGACAAACTAATAAGGCTGTATTTAACCCTTTGGAGTCGACCGTCACGCCGGCGTGATCAGATCACATGACCTGTTCAAGCCGGTGCCTCATAAAAACAACAGTCCGGACAACATTGCCGTGTGTTTCCGTCGAATGAAATTTGTTTCATGCAAAAAGACCCAGTAAACACGGAGATACGATGATATAAAGTTAATACAAATATATTTCAAAAGTATGAAAAATGGAAGCATGTATTTTAAGGACTGAGTAGTAGACTGAGTTTCCAAGATGGCGCCTGTGTCGCCAAGCCCTCCTCCACCTCAGACCCTCATTGGAGTGTACACTGCTGCCCAAACCTACATCTGGCAACCATAACCCCCCCCCCCCTCTACTGTCGGATATTCCAAACTACCTGCGCAGGGTTCCCCTGCATCCTGCCTCGCCGAAAGCGCCTTAGACGTCGGGGAAAGCGTGGTGGTGCACTGGTCCATCTTAAGGCATACCTGACGGCTTCTTCTGGGACTTATCCACGCCTCGGATGTCATGGCCCTCCCGCTGCACGCCATGTGAGGGATCGATGGATTCGCCCAGTCTTTCCGGAGCTACGTCCTCTGCTGGGCCCGCTGGCAGCTCCTCGTGTCCGTCCGACTGCTCCCGGCCCGCGCGGCGTTCAACACGCACATCTTCGTCCGCTGAGACGCACTACACCTTCGGCCGGCCCGGAGCAAAAACTTTGCATGGCTTTGCTAAATGCTAGGTCGATAGCAAACAAAACATTCCTGCTAAATGACTTCTTCACCTCTCGTGATCTGGATTTTATGTTCCTGACGGAGACCTGGGTCCACGCTGGCGAGTACACACCGTTCTCTGAACTTCTTCCTCCTGACTGTACATTCTTCAGCTCCCCCCGTACCACCGGCCATGGTGGGGGAATAGCATCAGTGTTTCGAGCTAGCCTCCAATGCTGATTGCTTCACCCTGTAACTAGCTATGCTAGCTTTGAGTTGCAGCTTTTTGAACTTAACCCGTCCTCGCCTATACTCTGCGCAGTCGTGTATCGTCCGCCAAAGTGCAATAAGGATTTCATAAATGACTTTGCTGACTTTCTGTCCGGGATCATGGTGAAATATGATCGTGTTTTGATTTGCGGAGACTTCAATGTCCATGTGTGTTGCGAGTCCAAACCTCTGGTTAGGGATTTTTTTAATCTCCTCGATTCATTCGGTCTCATTCAGTCCGTAGCTGGCCCAACACACGAAAAAGGACACACTTTAGATTTAGTATTATCGTTTGGACTGTCTGTATATGTGGATGAAATCTGTGTAACAACGCGTATCTCAGACCATTTACCGGTTCTGTTTACAACCTCGATCCCTTCCGCAGGAGTCGAATCACATGCTCCTGCGCGTCGTCTGCGTTCGATTAACCCCTTGACTGCCTCACAGTTTTCTGATGTTTTTAATGTTTCCCTGATCGGTAAATTAGATGTGAACTGTGCTTTTAATGCTGATAAGCTTATCTCCATGTTTGACTCAACATGTACGCACATTTTGGATTCTGTTGCTCCTTTTACGCTTAGACGTACCAAAGTTGTTGTTCTCTCAGAGCCTTGGTTAAATGACTGTACTCCTGCCCTCAGACGCGCTTGCAGACGCGCAGAGAGAAAATGGAAAAAGGACAAACTCCATGTCTCCTTAGAAATCCTTCGTGCTTGTCTTTCCGACTACCAGACTGCAGTCAAAGCAGCCAAAACAGAGCACATTTCTCTGTTAATCTCCACAGCCATAAACCTCAGGTTCTTTTTAATGTCCTCAACTCAATCATTAATCCCTGTGATGCTTCTCCAATTGTGCCATCGACTACTCTATGTGATAAGTTCCTTACATTTTTTATCGAAAAAGTATCTGCTCTTAGGCTAGCCCACACTAGTGCTACCCCAGATCCTGCTCCTTTCCTGTGACCTGCTGTCCTCGACCACTTTGAGCCTGTATCCCTCTCTTCTCTCTCGGATGTGGTCAAGCACCTGCGGCCGACAAACTGCAGCTCAGATAGCATTCCCTCTCGCCTTCTCAGAGATGTTCTTAATTCAGTTGGAGAAGTATTTTATTACTTTTAAATACCTCTCTTGGCTCAGGATGTGTCCCAGCTGCCTTCAAACATGCCGTGGTAAAGCCACTACTTAAAAAGAGTTGGAAGCACATATTTTAATATCTTCGCCGTATTTTATCATTTTACGAAATGGAAAATACTGGAAAATACTGGAAACTGTAGATCCTGATGTATTTACCAGGGAGGGGGTGAGGTAATCAGGTAAACGGAGTGATACGAAGCGAGACGTAACGAGACGAAGAGGGATGGCGGGAACCGAAGAGAGACGGCGGGAAATGGAGAGAGACGAAGATATACAAAGACAGGCGGCGGGAGACGGCGGGAGACGAAGAAAGACGCCGATTGAAGAAAAGTGACAGACAAAGATTGAGAATTTAGATATAGTTAGATAGATTTAGAGTTTTTAAGATTCAACTATGATGAAGAGAACTCTGAACGTGAGTCAAGCTATAAGCTTGTTTTTTGACATGAGCCGTGTTCACACCGAGTACTTTTCACCCGTACTTTTCGCGTTTAGTTCCGTTAGTACCCCTGATGTCGCGTTCACACCAAAAAAATAACTAAGTGCCGGGAACTTTTCACCCCATTTTTAGCGCCTGCTGAGAGCAGGTACTTTCCTGTGGGAAAAAAGTACCCCAGTTCTGATTGGCTGGGCGATTGCAAACCACGCCCGTAAAACTCTGAAATGTTTTGTAGAGCCGCCATTTTATTATCCTCACATTATCATTATTAGCATTAGCATTCACCCAGCGCACAAACGCAGAGAGACTAACTTATGACAACACAAAATAAAACATTAGAGCGGTGGAGATGAGGAGGTGTCGGCGTTCTGGCCGTTTACTCGGAAGGCTTCAGTAGAAGCTGCTGGGAGTCCCAGCAGCTTCTACTGAAGCCAGTCCCTAACTCCGGGGACATCCGGCGGCAATATACGCCGTGAAGTTGTTTGTAAACCCAAAGCAGAAGAAGAAGAAGTGACGTCCCCCAGGGACTTATTTCCGGTGTGAACGCGATCTGTACTTAGTGCCCTGGGGTATTAAGTGCCGCGGCACTAAGTGCCAGGAACTAAGTACAGCAAAGTACTCGGTGTGAACGCGGCTATTGAGGAGTTGACAGAAACTGCTTTGAAGCATGGCACAGATAAAGAAAGAAAAAAAAGATTGTTGTACATAATTAATATGTGTATATATATATATATTTGTATTATATTTATAATAACACTTTTTCCTTGTCACAATGAAATCCCATGTACATTATTTAAATGTTTTGTTGTGCCGACTGTGTCACTGTTGACAGAACTTGAGAAATGAGGGGAAAAAAATACACCCGTTATTTGTTCATAACATTTGTATATAGGTTCATGCTACCTCAATCAAACTTTCACATTATCATAGTGACATCCCATGTATATATTTCCAGCTGTCAAATTGTTTCGTTGTGCATGTTTGTGTTACCTATATACATGGGCGGCGCCAGGATTTTTTTGCTGCAGTAGCTTAGCAGTTGCTATATGACAGCACGGCGTTGCTAGTTAATTTTCAAAATAAATAAACGAACAATACCAGTGGGCAAAGAGCCTGTTCATATTGTAGCGTTCACCGCTATTCAAGATCACAGTTCACTCGAGCCTTCAATGTCGAAAACGTTCTCTTTATTTTCTGGTATTGACGGCCACAGCCACGCCTTACAGAACCAATCAATAGTATAACACTCATTTTGACTTTTCCCCACACTCAAACACAACTCCTACCGTCTCGTACTCCCTCCACACACGCCGGAAAACGCACACACCTGGAAGGGGCGGTCTCTCCCTAACTCCCACCAACAACATTGCCTAAATAACTTTACAAATGTACTAAAACTGTGCACATCTGATAACTGAAATAACTATTAACTTGGACACGCTACAATATTATCCTTAATATTTACATTAAAAACATTTCTTTGACACTTATAACATTACTTTGCAAGGTAAGCACAACCAAAATAAGTTTGTGAAAGCAGAATTTGAACACTGTTTCTGTGCTCCTACAATATTTTTGTATAATACCATTACACCCTGAGCGTACAAGTACACAATAGCGATCGTTCACTGTTTTAACTGGCATGTGTGGCATTTAACCTCATCACCACACCGCAAACAGACAGACACACACACACATAGCAGTGGTGAGGATCTCAGCCTGCCGAACTGACGTTCAACCAGAAAATATCAGCCGTTAGCTGTTAGCAGTTAGCAAACAGAGCTCACAGCTCCTCATATCTGTTCAGAAACTAGACAAACGTTAAACAAGTACAAACCACAGACTGTCTGTGTCATGGCGAATACAGTCGCTGCTTTATTTATGTCTGTATGACGTTGTTGTGAGTGTGGACGGTCCGAGCATATACAACTTTGGCTTAGCCTGGTCGACCCAATCTCCATTCAGGAAACAAGCATTTTATAAGGTTTTTCGCCTACCGTCTTGTCTGCAGACTTGTCAAGCATTAATTCATGTTTTTTACTAACCGGTATCAGTATGTTGTTACTTCGGCATCATTTAGAAACGTGTATTACAATTTAATCACGGTAAAATATGTTCATGTTGTTGTAGTTGTAGCTCCCGAGCCAGCGCGTCTTGTTTGAATGATGCGAGTAAACACAGCTGGCAGCCGGTGTGAACCATAGGTGTGAACGCAGCATTAAAGCGAAGCGAATATTCGCATCGCAGCATTACAACGACCCCTGATAGATCTCGCGAGAATGTGTATAAATATAGATGCATTTTCATAACAAAACAATGGGGTTGCTAAGCCGTTGCTAGGCCAATTGTTGGAGTTGCTATAGCAACTCCAAGCTACCCCCTGGCGCCGCCCCTGCCTATATAAAAAATAATATAATTTTCAAAATCCGTTTTTTGTGTGATTTTGGGTCCAAAATGTTCATATAGTATCTCAAAATGCAAAAAATAACTATCAGGTTATATAGGTGAGGTTGTCCTTAAAAAAAACATACCAAACATTGACATGCCAAACATTTCTTAATGGGGTTTAGTAAGACAAATCAAAAGTATGCGAAAATGGCCAAATTAGCCCAGGACTCCAAAGGGTTAAACATTAAAGAATAATTGAAGTTAAGGTCTTCTTTTGAATAAGAAAAAAACGTTGGGGGTATCCAGATAAATATTAAGTCTGACAAAGTACAATCACCTTCCCTGAATTTGACTCAGGTGTAACTAAAGTCTGATTCAAGGGTTGTTTATATTTCACATCATTAATCAGAATCTGCAAAGTAACTAAAATAAATGTAGTGGAGTAAAAATACCAGGTTAACCTCTGAATTGTAGTGGAGTAGAACAAAGTAGTAGATGCTGCTGTAACAAAAACATTTCCCAACTTGGGATCTATAAAGTATATCTTATCTTAAGATGATCGATGGCTACTTACATATTTGCAAAATGTGCCTCTGAACCTTGACAAGTGCATGTTTCAGGCTTATCAATGAACAACAGGAGGTGTCACAGACATAAGACCAGCTGTTAAATAAAGCTCTTCTGACCTTAGGTGTCATGTGGGTATATTAATGCTGCCCCAAGCAATTTTCACCCACTTATTAATTATATGTTTTAAATGTGATAACACCACTGTGTTTTTCGTATCCCCTAAACCTCCAGGGTGTACACAGTTTAATACTGGCAACTTCTAATTGTGGGAAATACGAAAACGTCTTATAAAACTACAATTCCCAGTAGAGACGTGCCATAGAACATGTTGCGAAACACACAATAGCCAGCATGTGTAGTTCTGGTGGGGGGCTGGGCTGGACACGTCCAATTCCAGTTTTGGATAATCTGCCGTGGTTCCATTCCATTTCAAAGAGCTGTTAGACGCTCGGCATAACCTTGTCGCACTGCCACTCCAACATCCAATCGCAGGGCTTGAGGAATAATCACAGGGTTTGTAAATCAAGGCAGATGTTGTAGTCCCAAACAATAGCTGGGGATTCTGGGTAATGCAGATATCACTGTGTAATCATTTGACAGTGAGGGGAATACATTCGGTTTTATTATGAAAACTTCGAGACCGGAAAAACTGTTTTCACCCCGTGAGGGTTGACGCTAACTTTACATGGAAGCTGCCGCATATACACGTTCTCCTGGCGAGACCTCAAATCATCTTCGTAATATCTATCAAACTATAGATCCTACACATCGACTGGACGTGGATTCTAAGAGTACAATATACACTTCTCGCTAGAAATCGAATCAAAAAGCATTTTAATGGCCAAACTGTTCCACAATTTAGGATTTTCCAGAGAGGGTTATTTGTGAATAAACGTCCCTCCAGAGCGTTTGCAATCAATGGGAGCATGTTGTTTCTTACACGACAACTAGCGCACCTCTAGTGGTCATGTAAGAAACAACACACACTTTAAAACGTGTCTCTGGGTCGTAATAAGGGCTTGCACAATCGGCCTATATGGTCGTTTTTTGTAGGAGGACAGGCTGGATTGTTAATATTATCATATTAATTCAGACAAACATTGATGAGACAGTTAATTAATGTTGCAGCAGTCTGCATAGATGTGGTACCCCTGCTGTTCTTTTATTTGTTATTGTTCAGTTACAATTCATTGAATTATGTAAACCTGCCACCTTATATCTTTATATTTAAGGATTCACTGTTGTGCCACAATAATGTCACCTAATGTTATTGAGTTAAAATATCAATATTGTGGCTTTCCAAGTTAACATTGATTGATTTGACTGCGATTAAATCAGCATATACTTCTGCCAGGGGATGCCACCCCTCAAAATCTCCTGCCACCCCATGAATATTTGTCTAGATCCGCCCCTGGGGCACACCCCCTCGCCGCAGGTACCCACACCCTACACTCCTGATTATCGGCAACTCTATAATCAGGCATATAAAATCCAAAAGTGGCATTGGGATATTTTTTTTTAAATCCTCTGGAGCAGAGAGAGGAGCTGTGGATTATTGTTATTGATTAATGCATCAGTGTTTCTTAGGGTCAAAAACACTAAACTCACAACTTAAAATGAAAGCATTTAATTAATAAAAGAGCACACGTTCAATGTGAAAAGTGACAGTAGATATAGATTAGTTGCAATTGCATGCTATATATATATATATATATATATATATATTTAAAAAAATTAATTAATTGGCAGCGTGTGAGTTCTCTCTTCAAGTCGATTAGTTGACTTTTCTTCATCACAGCTTCAACAAGAAAGTTATTTATATCTTCTTTTTAATTGGCAGCGCAACAATGGTAGGGGAAACACTGCTCTTCCATTCAATGCACTAGCCGCACCTATCAGTTATTCTCAACCACACCCCACACATTTCTCCATCCCTGTCATTACAAATTACAGACCAAAAAGACAGCAAGGGGTTCGAAGCAATCCTCAAGATGGTAAAAACACCTGTCACCTGCAGCCACTATCTATTACCTCCACATCGGAGTCACTTGGTGATAATAAAATTAATTTGGCCTTACTTAATGTTAGGTCTTTAGCAGGTAAGTCATTTTTAATCAATGATCTTATAATAGAACAGCAAGTAGATGTTATGTTTCTTACTGAAACTTGGCTAGATACCAACAATAGTGCTGCAGTTCTTATTGAAACAGCACTGCCTAATTACAGCTTTATGAGTGAGGTCAGAGCTGAGAAGAAAGGTGGTGGAGTGGCCTCCTTGTACAAGGATGTTCTAAATTGCAAGCAAATATCGTTTGGAATATTCACTACTTTTGAATATCTTGCAATTACACTGAAATCTTCATCACATGTTTTATTAATAACCATATACAGGCCCCCCCGATACTCAGCAAACTTTCTATATGAGTTCACACAGCGGCTTTCTATCATATGTATTGATGTTAACGCATTAGTTATTGCTGGAGATTTTAACATTCATGTGGATAACACCAACGATAAAAATGCTAGAGAATTGCTCCATACTGTGGACAATTTTGGTCTGACTCAGCATGTCTGGGTTGACTTATGTCCAAAGGTCTTGATATTTGTAAAGTGTTTGTTTCTGATGTCGCTCTCTCTGACCATTACTGTGTCTCATTTGAGATGTCTGTCACTGATGTGATCCACACTAGGTCAGATGTCATTTTGAGAAGGTATATCAATGGAAATACCTGTACATCATTTATCCATGCCTTTTTAGCCGTGCCTGCTCTCACACCAAACCCTGTTAGTAATCTGGTGGATACATTTAACGCAAAACTGACCAATATCATCGACACCATTGCGCTCGTGAAAGTTAAGAAAATCTTTGGTAAAACAAAAGCACCATGGAGAAATTCGCAATCAGTGAAATTTAAAAAAACAGAATGCCGGAAAGCTGAATGCAGGTGGCGGAAAACAAAACTCAAGATTAGGGATGCACGATATTGGTTTTTTGAAACCGATACCGATAACTTCCTGCTTCTCAAGACCGATACCGATAACCGATAATAATATTATATATATATATATATATATATATATATATATTAAATGTACCTGTAGTTTTTGCACACCTGGTGGTAAAAAAAAGACTAGTAGTGAGCAAATGACATGAGCATTACTACTATGAACAAAACAAAGCCAAGAACAGTTTTGACTCTTCAAAGTGACCATATTTATTTTCCCAAATAAATATAATTGAGTCAATCAGTCAATGTTTGTAGTCTTTGTCCAGCCACTGTGCCGTCAGACCTAGCATGCTAACGGGGCTAACATCACTGGTCCATATGTCCGTGGTGAAACTTATGTCCTGTATATCGTTATCGATCAGAGTATGAAGGAGTGTGCATTGCATTTGTTATTACAAATAGCAAGCGAACTATCTAACTCTGAAACTTTGAAATAGTCCCATACTACCGACGACATGTTTGTTTACTATCCTGGCTTCACGGCTGCACACCATTTACGTCACAGCCAGGCATGAGTTAGGGAGCGCTGGATTTGTGAAAAACTCCCCTCTTCCTAAACCACTAATACCACAGTACTGGCAAAACGGGAGGAGCCGAGGGAAAAACAAGCGCCCCTCATCCCAATCCACCCACACCGCAGTATTTTTTTCTTTTTTTTTACCCAAAAAATGTATTGTATATTATCGGGGCTATTAATACTTTTATCGGGTTTATCGGGATGACGTCATAATTCCTAATATCGGACCGATAATTATCGTGCACCACTAATAATTACGCAGATGACACCCAAATCTACATATCACTTTCTATAGATGAATAGGATAACAGCCACATCAGGGCAATCAACAAATCAGCCTCCTACCATCTAAAAAATATCTTTCGTATTAAAGACCTTATGTCCAAGCAGGACCTTGAAACACTTGTCCATGCATTTGTTTTTAGCAAGCTTGACTACTGCAACAGCATCTTCACAGGCCTCACAAAAAAAATCACTCCGTAAACTCCAACTAATTCAAAATGAGTGTTAACCCGGACAAAGAAAATAGATCACATCACTCCAGTGCTGAGATCGCTGCATTGGCTTCCAGTAACTGAGAGAATTGATTTAAAGATTTTATTACACACATATAAAGCACTAAACGGGCTAGGACCAACATATATCAAGGACCTCCTTCAGCGGTACAAACCCAGCAGACGTCGGGTTCTCCACGTATGCCGCCTTCTCCGCCTGCAGCGTCTTCATCACCTGCTTCTCCACCTGAGTCTGAGCGGCTGACAGGGCCTCTGCATGAGCCTGAGCCCCTATCTCCTCCAGCTGTCGCTGCATGACGCGCTCACTCTCCTGGCGGATCTTCTAGGCCATTTTCACCCGCACCTCCTCCGCTAGAAAAGCATCTTCCTCGTCTTTAATTTTCTTCTCCTCTGCAAGTTTCTCCTCCTCCTGCAGGCGTATCAGACGAGCCTCCTTCGCTAAGCGCATCTCCTCTTCCTTTCTCAGCTTCTCCTCTTCCTCCCTCTGCAACCTGAGCTGCTCCTCTTTCTCTTCTATCAGGGAAACCTGTTCCTGTATCCGTGAAAACGGCTGCTCCATGTCCCTCAAACGGCACTCCTCCCGCTTGAATCTGGCTGTCTCATACTGCAGGAATGACTTCATCATCTCCCTCAGTTCCTCCATCGTTTTCACCTCTTCACTTGGTCAATCCCACTTCTGACACCAATTGTGAGACTGACCGTTGAGCGGCCCGACCAAGCAAGGAGGCAGAGGCAGAACGTCCCAAATATAACCTGGTGTGGGTATTTATTAAAATCATGTGCACATAGTTCACAGCCTCAATCCTGCTGTTCTCCCTGAACACATCCTGCAGCCACAAAGATCTCACACACCAACAAAACAGGAAACACAGAGCCTAAATTCCCACACTAATTAACCCAACAAGACACAGGTGAGGGGGGAGGAGACAACACAGGGCACCAGATGCACACAATCAACAGCAACAGACATGGGGAAAGGGAGCACTTTTCAAAATAAAACACATGTGCAATATACAAAGCCTGAAGCCGTCAGTCCACAGTGACGAAGCCATCTTCGTCATAAACTCCCAGAACATATGAGAATGGCTAGCACTTTAGAATAATTTAAATCGGGTCTAAAAACATTTATTTTTAACATGGCTTTTTGATTTTCACATTTTTGAACTGTTAAACATGGTTTTCTTTCTTTTAATTGTTTTGTGTGTTTTTGTATTTCTTCTCACTATGACCATATTCAAATGTATTATGTTTGTATCTGTTTGAACCTGTAAAGCACTTTGAATTGCATCACTGTATGAATTGTGCTATACAAATAAATTGCCTTGTCTTGCATATACAGAGATGCTGTATGAGAAACCAATGTGAGTTTGGAGAATTGCACAATATAAATCTATTCAAGTATACCTCAACAATGGAATTATGATCAGTAGAAATGGCCGTGACATGGGACCTTTAACAGTTTATTCTGACTGTGTGTTTCCTGTTTCCTGCAGACGTCCAGCTGCTGGTGGTGGTTAAAGAAGAGATTCTCCCTGACCAGCAGGAGTGGAACACCAGTCTGGACCAGGAGGACCAGGAGGACCCAGAGCCCCCCCCACACATTAAGCAGGAACAGGAGACGCTCAGGATCAGTCGGGAGGGAGAGCAGCTTCAGGAGCTGGAAGAGGCTGATATCACCAAGTCCACTTTCACTCCTGACCCTGTGAAGAGTGAAGATGATAAAGAGACACCTCAGGCCTCACAGCCTCATCAAAGACAAGCTGAAAACATGGAAACAGAAGCTGATGGAGATGACTGTCGAGGAACAGAACCAGCCAGGAACTCAGATCCAGAGAGCAGTTTACAACCAAAGACTGAGGACAACACTGGAGACTCTTCTGAACCTGACACTGGAAACTCTTCTGAACCTGACACTGAACACAGTGCTGATTGGAAGGAGACCAGAGGACCTGCGTCAGGCTCAAACGCACTGAAAAATAGACATGAATCTGTCAGTGATTCACGACATAGTGCTGTAAAGAAACCATTTGGCTGCTCTCTGTGTACGAAATATTTTGCATCGAGTGGAAAATTAGAGCTACACATTAGAATCCACACAGGAGAGAAACCATACAGATGCTCAGCCTGTAAGAAAGCTTTTTCACAGAGTGGAAGTTTAAAGCTACACATGAGAGTCCACACAGGAGAGAAACCACACAGCTGCTCAGTCTGTAAGAAACCTTTTTCACAGAGTGGAAGTTTAAAGCTACACATGAGAATCCACACAGGAGAGAAACCACACAGCTGTTCAGTCTGTAAGAGAGCTTTTTCACAGAATATACATTTAAAGGAACACATGATAATCCACACAGGAGAGAAACCACACAGCTGCTCAGTCTGTAAGAAAGCTTTTTCACAAAGTGGAAGTTTAAAGACACACATGAGAGTCCACACAGGAGAGGAAATATACAGTTGCAATGTTTGTGACAAAAGATTTAAATGGCGTAGTGATTTCAAAAGGCACAAGTGTGTTGGTCATCAGTCCTCACAGCTTAATGAAATTCAAACTGAGGATAACAGAGAAGCAGAGCCTCCAATCAGCGGCTCAGCTGAACACATAGAAACAGAAGCTGATGGAGAGGACAATGAATAAGTCTTATGACAGTTCACACATGACAAAAATCTGCCTGACTGGATTAACATTTTTGCACAACATTCATATAACACTTACAGGGCTCAACGCTAACTTTTAAAAGTGGTTGCCAGGCTAGCAACCAGGCATCAGCTTTTGGCCAAAACTGAAAATATGGTTGCCATTTTTAGACACCTTATATTTTAAATAATTAAGATACTATACAGTTATACATCAACTTAATAATGAACATGTGACACAAAAGAATGTTCAAATGCTTTACAATAAGTAATTAACACAATTATTTGAAACTTAAGTGGTAGTAAACTTGTCCACCCTCAATTGCTGGTATACTAAATACCAGTGGTGCAGCTATTATGTTCTTCACAGATCTCCCTCAAATGAATTGAGCAAGTCACTAGTTTCTTGGTCATCCGTTTTCTCCCATTCAAATGTGGGTCTTTGTGCTGACCCCCACCATAGATCCACTGGCCCTTCAGCATTGAAGTCTTGGATTGGCCAGACTAATACATTTCTAATGTTAAATAAATGAAAACCATTCACAGTTAAGAATTCGATATTAATTAATAATGCTGTAAATTACCTTTTTATAGAAGTGATTATAATTCTATGCCAATATTTTCCTATGGTAAAGTTTCGTTTTGCACTTTTATTTTGGTAGTAATAAGATCGGACTCTTATTTTGAAGGAACTTTTACCAGAAGTGAATGGACAACGGAACAGAATGTACATATATTTCACCTCCCAAGACTTTACACATTTCCTCTTTGCTTTTCGTTCGGGTTCACCTTGCGCTTTATCAGTTTAATCACTTTGATCATTCATTTGAGATGTTGACGGGTTGAGAAAATAACTTGTACTCTTTGATGCTGAAATGTGCTTTGCCTTAGTTTCAAGAAAATTAAAGGTTTAAAAAAACAAACAAAGCGTATGTGACAGGCTTCTTCCCTATTTATAAATAGATATCACGTCCACTTCATGACATTACATTACAAACCATCAGTGGCGAACCATGTCTATCACAACTGGACCTTCTGTAGACACACACACCCCCCACCTCTGCAGTTTACAATAAGTCAATCAACCATGAGGATGCAAACTCCGAACAGCACGAATCCTGCAAGAACATTAGCTTCAGATATGCCAAACATTTGTAATTGCTAGACAGATATTTGATTTGTGTACCTGCGACCTGTTTAGCTTAATGATGTATATTTATTTTCCCTTTTTCCTATATGAGTATTTTCTGTTCTATATCGTATAGGCTTCACCCTTCTAAGGCTATCACTTTTGGGTAATCCCATAGCGCATGCGCAGCACTGACAGACTTAATCCACGCCCACCTGCGACTGTCCCTCAGGTTGTAGCATGTTTCGATTGCCAGTTTGTGGCTTGCATGTCTTCTGAATGCAACACTGGCATAATATGATGTGGCCTGCTGACACGGCCTCTAATAAACACACAGGACTAAAATAGTACGTGTTTAATTCAGCCCAGATGCGGTGACTGCAGGCCAAATCCATTAATGTGGCATATATTGAAGTTGTTCAAAGTTGCACCGGTATGAGGCGCAGTGAGAACCACGCACCTGTCAGACTAGCGAATGGCACATTTAAATTTCAGGAGAATAATGAAGATGTGATTGGTTGTTCCACTCTCCGTTTCTCACGAGACCAGCGCGCTGCTGTTTACATTAGTGTGGACTGGACCGACTGAAACTGGCGGCAAGGTTAATTATAAAATGTAATTAAAATTATTAAAAAGGCAGCAACATGTGCTAAAATCACAGATTTATTCAGAACCCCCCGTATGGTATAGAATGACGAAGCAGAAAGTAAGTGAGCGAACATTATGAGCCACATTTCTTTCTATATTGTAGCCTGATACAAACATAATAAATCACAAACATAATAAATCATTGGATAGTGTTTCTCAAATGAAGTGGGAATATAATGAAATTAAGTAATGTATTAAGACTCAGTGCGAACTATTACTTTCTTCCATTACTTGGCATTCTTCAAAAATACACAGACATTGCAGCACATCGTTTCACGTCCTTGTACAGCCTTTCTCAGCAGTAGAATGATATTGGATGTCTGAGGGTGTCACTACTGACAAATGTCAAAACCTTACATTTGAAAACGTTATCATTGGAAGCAATAAACGCTAATTGTTTTTATGTATAATCTATAAATTGAATCGTTAGAGCAGAACAGAATGGTTGTATTGTAGCCTGAGTTTCGTGCAGCCTTTAACTTTACTAGGTGGAAACATTGTCTATATAATGTGAATACATGTAGAACTAGACATTAAGAGGCCCCTGCCATTACGCCTATTTGAACAATAGTAGCGGCTTTTAACAGCCCGCCAATTTACAGGCATCCTCTGCATAGCAGTATGAATAGCCTGGGATTATTATCCCCAAATGTTCATTAACCAAAAACGAAACACAGCCGCTCAGCTTCACAGATAATTGGAGGATACCGTCAATCACAGATTCTGGTAAGGCAATGTCCAAATGTGGATTTGTTGGTATCCTGCTGACAACGCCAATTTGTGGGAGAAACTTCTGTGTAGCAATGCAGTGGGAGTCACCGACTCAGGAAGGAGACACGGGGAGAGTTGGAGCTTTGATGTCAAACACTGATGGTTTATTAGGAGCTTCGGCTGGAGAATTCACAAAACAAGTGAAAGAGTCAGAGGTTCTGACTTCACGGTCGAGCTGCCACGTCAATTCTGAAGAACTCTACCCCTAGACCCATGTATTTAGCTAGTTCAGAGAGAATAATCAACATTGTGCATAACAAGATGGAATCATAACACCTCTATCAGCTGACGCCAACAGGCAGGAACAGGGAGACAAAACACAGAGCACAGCAGCCAAGGTTACAGGTGCGTGTGCTCAGTCAGGACAGTATGAACTGATAAACTGGGTCAAAGTTATGGGCCTTGGAAAATATTTCCCCAACATATATAATCTGTATTTCTGCCCTGAAGCTGCTAACATTACAACATAAAGAAGCAGATATTGGCAGTGTAGAAACCATTATTGTTTCTACTAATGTAACAAACAGATGCAACAATCCCACCACCTTACAAAACATGTGGTAAAACAGCTCTTTGTCAGAGCTGACATGTCACAGAGAATAAGCCAATTCAACAAAATCACGATTGTATTCTGACAGCTTTTCTGCAAATGATTGACCATTATTCTGAGAGGGTGCTGGTGTCAGTCGCACTGGCCTTCAAAATAAAAAACTATTCTTGTATGGAGGATTGTATTGTAGGACACAAACTCACATATAAATGCACGTGGCGAATGGCAAAGGTGAATTCAGTCTGAATAAAACAGACACAACATTTAGATATAATAGAACAAATTTTAAAAACATCTATGTGTCTCGACTGTAGGCTATTTTTATTATATGTACAGCACTTTGGCTCGACCAAAAATCGTTTATAAATGTAACTTGATTTGATCTATTTATAAATATAAACAATCACAAACAGACACAAACTCACATATACAGTAAATGCACGTGGCGAATGGCAAAGGTGAATTCAGTCTGAATAAAACCGACACAACATTTAGATATAATAGAACAAATATAAAAACATCTATGTGTAAATATAAACAATCACGACAGAGAAACTTAAAATCTATGGAGGAGGGGGGGTAACAATACAGTACAGTGAGTGTTGAGAGCAGTGCATTAAAACTGAAAAACACACATTAATAGGAGGATATCCAGGTAGAAATGTCTATCTGACCAACAGTGTTAATTAGGGGTGTAACGGTTCACAGAAGTCACGGTTCGGTACGGTTTCGGTACAACAAGGAAAAGCTAAAAATAAGTCCAAAATGCATAATTTTTTTTGCTGTTATTTATTTTTTAACAGTAGTGCAAGTTTTGGTATGAAAATAAGGAACTCTAACATTTGGAATCATTAACTGTACTACACAGTTAAAAACAAACCACAAACAGTAACACACACACTCAGATGGCCATATTATTTATAATGGCTGATGTCAAATAAAAAGGTTAAATAAGCTGTAAAACTAAAAAGAATGTCTTGAAAATATTAAAATAAATAATAAGAACGTGTTTCAATCACAATCAATAAAAGGCAATACAGAACTGTATAACATCTCCTGATGTCAAAATATAAAATAAATACAATGATAAATATAAAACTAAATCAAATCTGTACCTTTAGGAGCAATGTCTAACATGTGTAATTAACTTGTGAGTGTGTGAGGCCATTGTGCCTAACTAAAGGTACTCAAAGCTTTACTCTATTTTCAAGTTTTTCTTCAAAAAGATGAGTTTGTCTACGTTGTCAGTAGTGAGGGCAGATCTGTTGGCGGTAACTATGTCACCTGCCGTCGAGAAAACCCTCTCGCTGGGGACTGACTCGGGCATGTTTGGTGTGTTACCATTAGCATACCGCACCCCCGCACCGCTGTCGGACAACGCCGACACACCATCCTCACCCGATCCACAACTCGCACTCCATTGTTATTGTAGTCCACAGGGAACCCGAGCTGATTTAAAAGAAGCAGGTGGGTTCTAGCTCCTGTGTGTTGTGTGAACTCGCCATAGCTGCTAACTTTTCTTCTTCATGTATTGTGTTCGTTTTGTTGTGTTTAGTTCTTGTTCTTCATTTGTTATTTACGGGCGGCTGGCTTTTAGGCGCAATACCGCCCCCTGGATTATATATAGCGAAGTGGATACTGCCCTGAGTGACAAACTTGTTTCCCACTCGTAAAAAAAGGCGTATTCGCCGTGTGACTGCATGTGCCGAACCGTGACGGTACGGGACGAATACGGATACCGTTACACCCCTAGTGTTAATACAAGTCGTCTATAACAGAAATGTGTAACAGTACAGTAACTCCCAGACCAAATGACGTGGAATGAACAAAAGCTGTCGTTTTTCTTTTTTCTCTGATGTGTTTTTCGCTCACACACAAATCACTGCCAGTGTCCCGGGTCAGCAGGGGGTCCTCAGGGTGCTGCCCTCCTCTCTCTTCTTCCCCTCAGGGTGAGCCACAGTGGGTGAGGGGGGGGTGTTCTAGGTCATGACATCCTCCAGCGCCGGCAGGAAACCCTTCTCCGTCAGGTGAGCCTTCAAGGAGTTGAAGATGTGGAGCTGCTGGTCGATGCGCAGCGCCAGGAGCAGCTGGATCACCTTGCTGGGGTTCGGGCCCCTGAGAGGAGAGGGAAGATAATTAGGGAGGGAAATTACTAAGATTATAACCATCAAATCTCACCATCGAACCCAAATAAATTGATGGTTAAATTGTTGTTAAATTGGAGGGCTCCTTTTCTGAGGGTTCAAGCTGGAACCAGGTGCTTTATCTGCTTTGAGCTCATTTATGAAAAGTGCTGGAGCTTGACTACATAGCATTTTTACAGCCTGATCTACATAGTAAACTCAATATGAAGTTACATTTAAAATCTTTTTTAAGTAATCATGGAGTCTCAAAGGCACCCTACAGTGATATTGACCAATACTGAAAAGTCTCAAACAAAGTTCAGTTTTCATACTTTAGTTTAATGTTTGTATATTTATTCAGTGACAGAGGAAGATATGAAACAACTCAAGATACAGAGATAAGTCTTTAATGGTTACCAACAAGCTAGCGAATTGAATGTTCAACCAACAGTTTGTTTTCTTCAAGAAATAAAATGCTTTCTCTAACAGCACATTGCTAATCAATATATTCATCATATTAACAAACCATAGCTGTGTGTTTACCTGATGAAGCTGGCAATGTAGACGTTAACAAATGTGACCATGAGGTACTGGCAGTCGAACCGGTCCATAATGCCACCGTGACCCGGGATCGTGTTGGCAAAATCCTGGAAGAACAAACAACAGTACATGTGATCAGACTACTGCTATGCGTATAATATAAATGGAGTAAAGACAACAGACAATAAAAGGGATAGTTGGAGTGTTTTGAAGCAAACAAACGTGTCAGAAATCCCTACTTTGATCTTGAAGGCTCTCTTGAAGCCGCTGGCAAAGAATCCTCCGAAGGGTCCCATGATGGAGGCGAAGCAGGAGAGAGCGATGCTGTGGATCTGGAACGGATACAGACACACCGTGGTCTGCGGAGACAAGGAATATGTGTCAGACTCAAACAGAGACACGCAGTTCAATCAAACTAAAACTAGTTAATAGTTATTTGGCTAAAATAGGACTTGCATCCCCAGGCTTTTAGTATCAAAATCAAACCTGGCTGAGAAAAATACGATGAGGTTGAAACGTATGATAAAAACGGGACTTCGGTTCTGTTAATATGTACTCTAGAACAGGGGTTCTCAAACTTTTTGTTTATGCGGACCACTATTTATTATCAAGGATTTTCGCGGACCACCTCATATGCAAACCGTAAAAATAAGTACATATATAAATGTAGTGTTAAAACGCCGGTATTTTTTTATAGTTAATTATAGACAATCAAAAGTAAATTGAAGCCACTGATACTTTTGTGACCGGTGTCTGTCTGCGTTGTGTATGTTTCTCAAAGAGGACAGCGGACGGTATTTTAATTAGGTCATCCCAAACAATGCCACAAGTGCGCAGTGCACTCACACAACGGGGCAGACAGCTATACAAAAAACTACCACTATGCTTAGTCCTACTTTAGATACTGTACTGCAAAAAGCAGACGGCGCTGCTTCTCTCTCTCTCTATCTCCACTTTCAAAATCTATTTAAATCTCAAAACAAACAAACAAAATTCCCAAAGTTGTCCTGAAATTAACTTATTAAATAAACGAAACGAAAAATATAGCCTACTCAGGGGTGGATCTAGGGTGGCAGGAGATTTTGAGGGATGGCATCCCCTGGCAGAAGTATATGCTGATTTAATCGCAGTCATATCAATCAATGTTAACTTGGAAAGCCAAAATATTGATATTTTAACTGAATAACAATAGGTTACATAATTGTGGCACATCAGTAAAGCCTTAAATAGAGATATATAAGGTGGCAGACATAATTGAATGCATTTTAACTGAACAATAACTGAATTAGTTTGTTTCACTCTTAGACCAGCAGGGGAACCAAATCTATGCAGACTGCTGCAATAAGTACATTAATTAACTGTCTCATCGATGTTTGTCTGAATTAATATGATAATATTAACAATCATATTATTCCTATCAGCTGTCAATCACTGTTATGATGCGGCGATTACCATCTTGTTCAGCAAAACGCCTCACAAACTGATTAAGATCCAAAGCTTTAGTGCGTCTTGATTCAATGCTGAGTACAGCCAAACTTGACAGTCTCTTCTCTGTCATTGTAGACTGCAAATACCTCGTTCCAGTAAGTCCGGATGCTTCTCGTTTTGCGCCGTCCAGTTCAAATGAAATCGCCGGCAATCATATGTCCACACTCTCGCCAGGGCAGGGGGAGGGGTTACAAGGCTTGTGTCTTGTGGTGCATTCACTTACACTCGGACATTAGAGATTTTCTCTCATAAATGTCCGATGAGCCCAACGACCACTACCCCACTGCCTGATATCATTAGAAAGCTAGGAATCTCCTCTTTCCAACAGTGTATACAACTCAAATGTGTCTTTGGGTCAATGCGACTGATTTCAATAGAGCAAGTCACATATGAGGTGGTCCCCGAAAATCCTTGATAATAAAAAGTGGATTTTATTTAGCTTTTTTCCACGGACCACCTGCAGTACCACCAGTGGTCCGCGGACCACCGTCCGCGAGGGTACCACAGTTTGAGAACCGCTGCTCTAGAAACAACATTTAGATATATTTTAATGTTACACAGGATAAAAACTAAATAACATTGCTGACACAATTAAAACTAGCTGAAACTACAGTCTAGGTCCTGACATAAATGTAATAAGCTTTGAGTTTGCAATGTGTAATGTTTGACCTGTTAAGAATAAACCTATAAATCTATAGCTTTACAGAGATGATGTATTATATCTGTTTGGCATTGTCCACTTCCAAAGTGTTTGAAAGTTTACTACACAATACATCATTCTACAAATATTACAGATCCCTCTTGTTTTTTGGCATACTGGATTTGCAATATAGTGATTTTATTGTTTCATAGTTACATGAATGTTTATCTGACTTGTGATGCCAGAAAACAGGAAGGACAGATGAAGGTCAGGAGTCTTACCCATCCGGTGAAGGACTCCAGGACAGAGGGCAGGGCGTAGTCCTGCAGCTGGAAAAGCTCTGACGGCTCGCAGTCCACCTGGAACCGGTTGGAGTTGTTGTTTAACTCCACCGGGCAGACGAAGTAACGCCAGCCGGACATCACGTAGGAGAGCAGTGGGAGAACAAGCTTCAAACACTTCTTTTTTTTAAAAAGGTATCACAGTTTCTTTCTTGTTCATTTACAACTTTATGAGATATTTCCCAGACTTTTAACCGACATAGGCCCCAAAACAATGTAATATCCTTCTCTATGTGAACATAGAGCCTGGATTATGTCCAAAAATCACAGGATTGATGTGTCATGTACGCTGAGTTGATCTTATCCGCTTCACAAATGTTGTCTGAGATGATTGCTTTCTCTTTGATTTAACAGGCACTGATTTTTCTGCTTGAATATTTCTAGCTGTGAAAAAAAAGAAGCAAGATAATAAACAAGGTGACAGAGAAATATTTCTGGCTGTGAAAGACTTGAGCTGTGTTTATTATAAGTGTTTACATCTGCAGTGTAACTTCCAGTCATCTCATTAATAAATGCCAGACTTGCAGTGTGGTATAAAAGGTGAAATAAATAACATGCAAAGCGTTAAATGTGTGCAGAGGGCGACACCATCTGGTCACAACTTTAAATATTTTACTATGTTTATGTGCATATGAAGAACTCTCACTGGTTCAGAACCTTTTTCCTTAAGTGAGTCCCTTTAAAAGTAACGTGAAATATTTTAAGATAAAAGCTGTGAAACAATCTCAATAATTTGCAGCACAATCTAAGGTTTTTTGTAATTGGAATAAAAGGATACATGTTGAGATAGGAAGTTTTAATATCTTAAGAGAAGAGCTTGAATATTAAAAAATAAAAAATATAAACTATGTTGGCTCCTTCCTGTCTTTCTACTGGGTCTTTCTTGACATTGTAATGGCTATCTTCTAGCTCTATTCAGGGTTTTGGATTTTTTTTTTCTAGCTCTATCCCTGATAATTTTCCGAACCTGAAGGCTCTATACGGACTATCTTCTGCTTATTTTCTGGATCCATCCACTATCTCTTGTCTCTGTCCAGTGAATTACACTTTTATTACTGGAGCAGGTAAAGCATACAACAGATACTTTCAGCATTATCGGAGCACGAAGGGGAAGCTTGGATGAAACACAGCGGACTTCTAAACAATGAACACCCGCAACTTACAAGAAATAAAGTTGGGTTTTAAGCGTTCTAATATTGCAATGAAAACCCATGATGTAATGACAGTAATTAAGAATAATTTTGTCATAGAATGCTAATTTCAGTAGATTTAATCAAGCAAAACATAAACATATTGGACATCCACTTATATTGATAAAGATGGAGTTCATTTGAGTCTTATATGAATATTGTGCAACAATGTTAATCCGGTCAGGCAGATTTTTCTCACGTGTGAACTGTCATAAGACTTATTCATTGTCCTCTCCATCAGCTTCTGTTTCCATGTGTTTCCAGCTGAGCTGCTGAGTGGAGGCTCTGCCTCTCTGTTATCCTCAGTTTGAATTTCATTAAGCTTTGAGGACTGACGACCAACACACTTGTGTCTTCTGAAATCACTACGCCATTTACATTTTTTGTTCTATGTGGACTCTCATGTGTTTTTTTAAACTTCTACTCTGTGAAAAAGCTTTCTTACAGACTGAGCAGCTGTGTGGTTTCACTCCTGTGTGGACTCTCATGTGTGTCTTTAAACTTCCTCTCTGTGAAAAAGCTTTCTTACAGACTGAACAGCTGTGTGGTTTCTCTCCTGTGTGGACTCTCATGTGTCGATTTACATCTCTTTTCTCTGCAAAATATTTCTTACAGACTGAGCAGCTGAATGGTTTCTCTCCCGTGTGGATTTTCATGTGTTTTTTTAAACGTTCACTCAATACAAAAGATTTGGTACAAACTGAGCAGCCAAAGGGTTTCTCTCCTGTGTGGATTTTCATGTGTTTTTTTAAACTTTCACTCAATGCAAAAGATTTGGTACAAACTGAGCAGCTAAATGGTTTCTCATCTGTGTGGATTTTCATGTGTCGCTGAACTTCTCTTGTATTTGTAAAATATTTCGTACACATAGAGCAGCCAAATTGTTTCTTTACAGCACTACGGCTTGAATCACTGACAGATTCTTGTCTATTTTTCAGTGAGTTTGAGCCTGACACAGGTTCTCTGGTCTCCTTCCAATCAGCACTGTGTTCAGTGTCAGGTTCAGAAGAGTCTTCAGGGTCGTCCTCAGTCTTTGGTTGTAAACTGCTCTCTGGATCTGAGTTCCTGGCTGATTCTGGTCCTCGACAGTCATCTCCATCAGCTTCTGTTTCCATGTGTTCAGTTTGTCTTTGATGAGGCTGTGAGGACTGAGCTTTCTCTTTATTATCTTCACAGTGTCAAGACTGAAAGTGGACTTGGTGATATCAGCCTCCTCCAGCTCTTGAAGCTGCTTTCCCTCCTGACTGATCCTGAGTTCCACTTGTTGCTGCTGAGGGAAGAAACACACAGTCAGAAAAAACTGTTAACCAGTTAAGCCCCATGCCCCCGGTACCGGGGGCAAAACGCAACATCTTGCAGGGTGAAACCAGACCACACAAAACTTATACAATACGTTTGCTGTTTTCTGATCAAAAGTTGCGTTCAATGGCATTGAAACGATAGAAACGCTGCTGAAAGTTAATCTAATGTGTCTGTGTCACTTTGAAAGGATTACTGATAATCCTTCATAACCTTTTTGTCAAAAACTGAGATTTCATATATAGCTGCTATGAGAGCTACGAGAGTGTGTGAGAGCTACAACACAGCTTCCGGTTTTGGACATTCTGGCTGTGCATCACTCTATTCACCAATGGTAATGTTTAGATGGATTTTAGGAACTTCCCCTCGATCCTATTGGCTCTAACGGTTCAAAACAGGTGGCAATCATCTAAATCGACCGAGGGGGGCCAGAGATTGCATTACATTACATTACATTACATTACATTACATTACATGTCACTTGTTAGACGCTTTTATCCAAAGCGACATACATACTCAATACTGTGGCCAATCCTCACAGGAGCAATTTGGGGCGAAGTGTCTTGCCCAGGGACACAACGACATGCTGACTGCAGTGGGGTATGGCAAATCCACCCAAATGACCCCAGAAGTGGAGTTTTATTTCTAAATCTCTTTGAAAAGATCAAATCTCACTTTTGCATCAATCTTGATACAGGGTACTTATATGTTATAGTTTGGATTCCTAAAGCTTTTAGTATACTATCCCATCAGTCAAGGGTGGTTTTCACTACAAGTAATGTTGTTGTTTTTTGGACGGACACTATAATTTACATTTTTTTACTATGTTCAATCTGAATTTAAAATCTATATTGATTCTGACTTTTCTACATCCAACTCACGGGTTTATCATTGCTTTGAGAAAAAAGATGATTAATTTACTGAAGATATAGTCATTTGTTCTGGGAATGTCATTTTCAAGCCTGAGAGCTGAAAAACAGGCTTGGGGCTAGTGTTAGCATTTAAAAATCTACACTGTAAAAAAACATCCTAATTTTACAGGAAATAACTAATTTGTTATAATAATTATCATGTTTTTTTAAATAACTTGCTAAATCCTGTAAAATTACAGATATTAACTATAAATGAACAACCCAAAACCTTATTTTAACTATTTTCACAACAACAACATTTTTTTTTTTTACTATATAATATTTACAGTATTTTTTCACTTTCCGAAAATACATGCAGATGTACGTAAAATAAAAAGTATCTGTAATTAAATATGTAACTCATAATGTAAAATCGTATTACTATTATAAGAAGGGCTGTCAGTCGATTAAAAATATTGAATCGCAAATTAATCGTTTAACATTTTTTATCTGTTCTAAATGTACCTTAGAGGAATATTTTTCAAGTTTTTAATACTCTTATCAACATATGAGTGGACAAATATGCGTTATGCAAATTTTCATTTATTATCATTGGAATAATGACAAATATTCTCCTGAATATTCTCAATACAACAACCTGGAACCTCTCTCTTACACTCTCTCCCAACCCTGTGTACTTCTCTGCACTGAGCCAGTTGCTCAAACAGACAAGCCTGTTTACAGTTGTCTGCAAAATGCCACTCCTCTGTCTTCATAATAGTCAAAGCATGAGACTGAAGTTCCCACAGGGGTCAAAATAATGCGCTGTGACATAAGTCAGTTATCCTTGTTTTATTTATGTTATGTTGCTGTGGGTTTTTTCCATTGGTCAATATACAGTAATAAGCATATAGTCTTACATGCAGTATAATGTATAGGTTTTTTTTTAATGACATTTAAACAAAAAATTCAATAAGCAACTTCCCAATTTACAATAATACCCTACAAAAAGGTCTGATATCAGAGTGGGCTGAGTTTGGATTCGGATTCTGGTCGACAGCCTGGAGCTACAGCACTTGAAATAGAATCCAGCCAAAACACGGCAGACAAGTCAGGCATGTTTGGAATGAGTCCACAACACTCCTAATTGGTTAATATAAACGTCATCGAAGAAACCTGCCAATGAGAACTGTCCGCGCCTGTCGTTCACATTTGAAACATTCACGTCAGTTTGAGCGGGTCTCCTGCGGAGCTACAGCTGTCTGTATATCTGCTCCAGGAGTTTATGGAGTAATATCGGTCTCGTCAACAGAGAACAGAAGACTTGAGATCTGGTGAGTCCTGCAACTGTAATGGAGCTAAACATGTATTTAGATAATCCTTAATTCACATTGTGAATGTTTTATTTTTTATTTAAGGTTACGTTTCTTCTTCTAGTTCAGTGAGTTTTGGTCGTACAGTGATGAGACGTATAAATATGAAATCGATGGAATCTCAGCTTTCATTTGTACAGATAGCATGAAGGAGAAAAGATCGCTTTTGCCAGTTATGTGCTAAAGTAGCGTTAGCCCGTTTTCGCAAAGTGCTAATTTAGAGCTTGGTGTTAGACTTGTGTTTTGTTTAGGTAAAAATGGTTAATATCGCCAGTTAGCTGAGCTTCTTCCCATTAAGTGGGTATGCGTCATTAATAGGTTGTTAAATGTTAAGAAGCCCTGAGATGCTGTTTCTTGCAAGATGTTGCCAGTTGCCGGTGGGGGCAACCGGGCTTAACAGGTATCAAGGTGACTGCTAACGTTAGCTTACAGCTTCTTGCAGTGCTTCCCCCACCCTTTCATCTCCAACACGGGATAATTACACATGAACATGCAGCGGGGTGTCACAGTGTTGTCACCCAGTTTATTGTAAAGTTTCACAGCTTTCTTACAGCGGAATCCAGTTTGTTAATGTTCAGTAGCCAACCGCTATTGTATTACTACATCATACATGCTTGGTACAAATCACTGCTAAAATTATTATTTTTAACAAAATTATTATAGTATGTATTTTATTTTCATTTGTATCACACTTGGCATAAACTATTTTAGTTCATCAATTAAGAACGGGAGAATGAAAATGATTTGTGGCAATCAAAAACAAGGTATTTAATGAATACTTTGAATATTAATGACTAAAGAAATAGATTTGAAAATAATTCAGCAATGCATGAAATAACATAGGAAAATAATACGGGGTAATTTTTTACCCAGGGTGTGCCTTTGAAGTGTAGTGATACAAACTTGATTTTTATTCAAAAAGGTAAGAAAGGAAACATTTAAATTAGAATTGGTGTTGATCAAAAATAGGTTGATTGAGGAATACCTGGAATCCTGAATGATAAAAGTTATTTATTGAAAGATATTTACAATTCAAACCACTTCTGGTCACTTTTGACTCATGTTGGTTGTATGATGTGTAACAAAGGGTTAACATGACAGCTGTGATGTTCACTATTTTGACAGAGCACCAGTGGACAATGAAGACTATGGAAGAGAAGATGTGATGGCTTTGTGTGGAAAGCTGCTGAAGCCAGCCGGTGTCCCTCTCATCAGTCTCTAAAGGCAGCACCCAGCTATTCTTCTTCCATCTGAGATGAAAAGACTTTGATATGTGAGTAATAACTAACTTGTGTCTAACATAATATTGAATGTGGTTTAGTAAAGTATTTACAAATACCCCACCTTGTACAAGTACAGGACAATCAGACCTTGTTCAACAAAGATCATCAGACAATTATTGTGTCTTTTAAAAAGGTACAGCCGCAGCAGAGAGTCTGAGTTTGAAGAAAACACTAACATTGTATTTAGTGTTGTTTAATCAATCAATATTTACTGGTCTTGAATTTCCTCACTGGATTACAAAATGCTTGAATCTTATTGTACAGGGACATTATGCAGATTTCATCAACTGAAGATGAAAATATAGATTCAGCGATATGTACCATTTTAAGGAAATAGACTGTTACGGCCCCTACACACGGCGGCGTGTCTTGAGCTTGGGGAGTTTACGCGACCAACAACCAATCACATGAATCTCTCCTGTCAATTGCATAAAAGGTTTTACATGTCACACTTTATATGCTGAACATTTATGACATTAATGTCTATGGTGCTATTTTACGCAACATTCCATGCTGGCTAAATACTGTCTATGTCTGCTAGCTGTCCATTCAAACGAAGTACACTGGATAAAAACTCCCCAAACAGGCGAAAACCTACCAGTTTCACCCACTTTCTCTTCCACCTCCCTCCATGCCTGGCTCCTCCGGTTTGTATCCCGGTAGGTGAACAGGGACTGATCATAAAGCACCGGGTGATTCCCTACCACTACGATTATTTTCTCCTCCATTTTTTGGCATATGAAAAAAGGAACTGCGGTCTGGCTCTCCCAGCATACACGCGGTTTGATTGGCTAGCGCTTGTACTGGCAGAGTTAGCTCTCTGTGCAGTTTGTTCGTTCCGGGTTAGTAGCGGCAAGATAGCGGTGTTCTGCAGACGTAAACTAGCTACCATTCCAAAATGGAAATTTAAAAGGATATCGCATTGCCTTTGTAATATCTACATATAAAGACGGAGAAAGTAACAAATAACAATGCCTTTGCGTTTTGGACTAAATGTAAAGTATTCCCATGCTTTTGAAGACCTAGGGCGAGATGTTTTGGTTTGGGGGCTTTTTGCAGGGCTTCGTGCGCAATCCTGTGAGGAGGAGGTGGTAGCCGTTTCAGTCTCCATAGTGTTTAAAGTGCGATTGCGAACTGCTTGTTGTTGTTTTGGGTGACCCACGTGTGTGTGGCGATGCGTCGACGAGGAAATATGTCGTCGACGATATTTTGAAGTCGACGCGTCAACGTTGTCGACGCATCGCTACAGCACTAGTGTTGTTGTGATGACGCGGCGACAAGCACGGCAGCCAACATGTCTGCCGCTTGGAGATATTTCTAAATATCAGAGAAAGAGGTGCGGATTGCGATTTGTAAAACGTGTTCAGCTGACATTTCTCGAGGGGGTGTAACTGCAAAGACTTTCACCACTTCGGGATTACTCCACCACTTGAAATCAAAACACCCGAACAAATATGCGGAGTATGATCAAATCACTAGCGCACAGGAAAAAAAAGTCCTTTCCAGCACCCCGACTCCTTCTGTGGCTGACCTTTTTGAAAAGGTAAAAAAGTTATGCGAGTTATAATTCACCACCTCAGGTTATCATTAGGGGGAAATGACAGCAGCACAGTGTTCAATATATTGTACTTTCGGTATCTAAATGATACAATGTTGTTTACATTGCTCATGAGGACAGACCACCTTATTTGCAGATTCTTGAAATTGTAATTTAATTTGTAATTGATTGTGGATTTTGTATCCAGTTTTCACTTTATGTATCTTTATACAATGTTTACTACTTTGCTTATGAGGACAGACAGCCTCATTTACAGATTCTTGAAACTCAATTGTAATTTCATTTGTAAATAGTTACATTCATGTGGATTTATCCAGTTTGCACATTTGTATGCATGCACTTATAGGTGCATTTGTTGTTGTTGAAGGCCTGGCTGTTACAGTCTTTATTTACACTATTTTGTTGTAGGCCTACTGGCCTAGATGTTTATGCAGTTTTAAAGCGCCTTGGCTTTGTTCTGAATGCACTTTGTTGTAGTTATCCTACAGAGAAAAGAAAATGCACTTGACTTGGAATTAATGTACTGTATGCATTCAAAAGTGCTGAATAAATGTTTTATGGACCCATAATAGTGATTATTATTTAAGTTAAGTTTTGCCATAATCATGTCTTTTTCCATAATCAGGTAGCTGAACAACATTGGTAAAAAATGTATACATTATATATATATATATATATATATATATTTCTATTAATCATTTTCGGCCTTTCGGCATTCGGCCAACTGTTTCCTATTTTCGGTATCGGTTTCGGCCAAGAATTTCCCATTCGGTGCACCCCTAGTTTCACTGCGCAGACTGCCCCTTTTTTTCCAAATGCTCCCTTTTTTGGTCCATCTGCGGCGGTAAAGGTTTTTGTGCGCTGTGATGATTCGGCTGTACCTTTAATAATGAATATTAAATGTTGTGAGGAAATCTTTCCACCAATAATTCCAATAAGTAATCCAAAATGTATTCACTTCAGGTTTACGAAAGTAACTGTAATCAGATTACTCGTTTTTCAAATGTAACGCGAGCTGAATACAGTTACTTGATTTGTGTATTCTGATTACGTAACGCCTTTACATGTATTCCGTTATAACCCAACCCTGCCAGTAACGTTACTATATTATCAATACTACTGTAGTTATAGCCCGATATATGATAGCTAACTTTACAATGTTGTGATGTGACCGACGTTAGCTAACATTAACTGTCTGTAGCTAACGCCGGTCACTCACCAAGACAGCTGCCCTGTTCTCCACTGGTTCTCCTCACACCACAGCTCCATTTCTCGCCGATGGCCGTTATTTCTTCCAAGAAAGAAAATAGCCTACATCACAGCTCTCTATAGCAGTGGTTCCCAAAGTGTGGGGGCGCAGAGGCATGACAGCGAGAGACCAGGAGGAAAAATTGTTATTACAACAAAACATTTTTAAAAAGATAATAAATAAATAAAATCATAATTTCAAAAATTATTGATTCGAAAATAATATGATACAGTACTATTACGTCTGGGTCTCTGTGTTGCATTAAAGCTCGGCTCTGTGTGTGTGTGGAACGAGCCATTTTGTGTGCGTGCACGAGTGAGAGAGAGAGAGCGCACCGGTACCGGAGATCGTAGTTGTTAGCTTCTGGCGCTAGTGAGCTACGCTAACGGATATAAAGAGTTTTTTCAACAACAAAGTGGAGGAGAGTCCTCTCCTGTCAGACTGAGAGACTCAGTGAACTAAAGGACTCTCTGAGTGTTTAGATAGTTAACTTTAGTCTAAGTTATCTCAGTGGGTCTCAAACGTTTTGGTCACCATTAATGTAAACAATTATTTCCGAGGCACACGTTTATATGATCATTATAGTTATAAAAAAATAAGAGAATAAATGAAAAACAGGTATGAAATACTATATGACAGTAAAAAAAGAATTAAGTTTAAAAGGGTGATTTGTTTCTGTTTCATATGGGTGTTGAGAGATGTATCCATAGATCTCTTTTTTTTGCTCTCAAAGTGCACCAGATTGATGCTTTTAAGGCGAGACACCCCAGGTGAATAGGGTACTTTTTTTAACTTAAAGATATCAGCTAGAAATGTCTCCAGTTAATTACTGACAATAAGGCAATTGTCTTTTGTATTACAAGTTTTCTGAAATAGCATGTTTAAATATGCATCCATTATCTCATTAAATATGTGCATATTTGAACACATTTCAGGAATCGAAATCTCAACTTTGGATAAAGCCAGGTTCAAAATTCTTGTTTCATTTTGTAGTCATATTAGTATCTAAGGCTTTTACAGAAGGGATTTTGGATATCTCTTTTTATCACTCCATAAATCAGAAAATACTGTCAACAGCCCTAAAATATCAATTTTCGCCATGTTTTTAGGTATAAAATGTTATATAATTCAGGCTATGAATGATATATGAACAAACCCTTCTGTAAAAGCCTTCATAATATTGATAGGAATATAACTGGAAGGTTTGGTGTATGTATGTGCAACTGAAGTGGAGATTTCAAACTCAGAGTAGGAGAAAAAACTCATTTTAAGAAAACGACCTTTAAAGATAGCAGTGTGGTGCTAGCTAAACCCTCCTGCTATTTGGATGACAGCTTGCGCCTCGACGCACTCCGTGAAGGTATTTCATGATCAGTGTCATTTGTTTTGTGTATAACCTTGCTTCCTGCAAGTGACAATTGTTGTCGTCTTCTCTGTGAACGTTTTTTTCGCCGTTCTTTTGTCATTTTGAGATTTGAATTTCTAGCGGAAAGCTAACCAGGAAGTGATTTAGCACACCACGTGACGCATCTGAACGAATAACGTAGTCAGAAAATGACACCAGCCAATGAGATTTCGTTTCTTGGTTTAAGACCCCTTTGTACTTTCACGATTGGTTGCTGATACAAAGGAAATGACCATATTTGGATCCGATGAGATTGTGCAGGAGAGACGGAGCTTTCCAACGATACCTCTGATTACATGGAGCAAACAGCGGTCGCGGTACTTCATGTTAGGTTAGAATGCTAACTTTTGGTGAATTTAGGAGATATCTACAGACGCAAATAGACAAACTATAGTCAAATAAACACTTAAAGGAGCAGTAGGTAAGTTTGAGAAACCGCCTCGGCTGCACAAAAATTCCAAAGAACACAAACCGAAAATAATCCGCCCCTTCCTTCAGACTTCCTACAGAGCACCTCCTCCAACACACATGAACGCGCACAAGATCATGATAATGAATGTAAAACAAATGTATAACACAGTTATTGTCAGTGCTTATATTTTTGAAGCTAGAATGTTTGTTTTGTGAAAATGTATTACAAATGTTACGTCTAGCTGACGAGAGCAGGCTGCGCCGGTAACGTTACACATCAGCTCGGTGTGCTCCGTAAATAGTTGAAAAGCAACTCCGATATTGACTCTGGTTTGACTTCTCCTAGTTTCCACTTTCTTTTTCTTCATAATTTGCTCCATTACAGTTTTTCTTTTGCGACCGGTAGACGATGTTCAAGCAAACTCTGCCATGGTGAACGCGTCCTCCTGCAGAGCTCAGCTCCGCTGCAGGAGGACTGACCGAGGAGCTCACGGGAAACACTCCCAATAACGGCGCGCAATGACTGCACGTAATTGGTCGTAGTTTTTACAGTATTACGGCTTCCACAGATGAATTTTTTTATGGATTTTTTTTCAAAGCACTTGCATATGCATTGCTATCAGGATATTAAGAGCATTCCATTGAATATAACAAAAAGTGTATCTCGAGCCGGTTTCTCAAACTTACCTACCCCTCCTTTAAATGTGTATTTTGTACGTTTTCCTTCCAAAAGCCTGAAAGAAAACATGTTATGGAATCAAAATAGCACAACATCTCAAAATTGACCAGTGCATGAAAAACGATGTTTTTGCCTGCCGTGTCTCGCCTTAACTTCAATATTTAAAAATAAATCTTCCCGGGGGAGCATGCCCCCGGACCCCCCTATGTGAGGTCCACACACCACCTATAAAAATAGCACTTTACCCCTGCTTACACCTATATGCCTCGAGCCTTCATTGTAACTGTCACACTGTGTATTTGCGTGGGGATTGTTGCAGTAGAACAAACTGTAGCGCCTGGTACATTAATGGGAAACCCTAAATGTTTGAGCACCCTCTATGAAACGTCAAGCTACCCCGCAGCACCCCAAAATAAATATCTGGCGCCGCCACTGAGCCTGACTATTTGTGTTGGGGAGGCCCGACTTGTTTTTTTCTCCAAAGGGGGGGCCCTGACAGAAAAAGTATAAAGCAAGGAACCCTTGCTCTATAGGGTTTCATTTATCTTGTTGGCAGCTCATCCCTTAAAAACAGAAGTCTCAGAGTGATTATAATAAGATGACATATGAAGGGTCTATTTCAAGCTTGTTATGTAAATAAGTTATTAGGCTTTTTTCAACTAAGATTTGTTAGAAAATGTTATCAACATTAATTGACTGAATTTAAAAGTATGTATTCAAGAAGTACAATATAAGAAAAGCACAAGATTCTTTTGTGGGCCATATTTCATTATACTTTTTGAATTAACTGAGGGCCGATTCAAAATGGCCAGCAGGCCGCATTTTCCCCCGGGCCGTAGTTTTGCCACCCCTGGTAAGAGTAAAGGGAACAGACCTGCTCTGTGTATCCGAAGCTGAGGCTGCAACACTGCGTCCAGTGGTTTCTGGAGTCTCTCGTTCTCCTCTTTTGAACGAGACAGCTCCTCCTCGTGCTCTGCTATAGTTTTTTCAAACTCCGTTACACACACTGTTTCTCTCCATCAAACTCTCAATCTGACTAGTGTTGCCAACGTGTTTCCAGCTAGCATGCTAAGCTAGCTCCTATAGTCCGAAGTAAACGATCCAGAAAAAAGAGCACAGAGTCCATTCGGAGGTTTGTCCTGTCACACAGATGATGGATCAGTCGTGCTGGAGCTCACACACACTTTCTCAGGAACACAGAGAGAGAGAGAACCGTAGCGACGAGACGCTGTCACTACCCGATCTGTCCCCCTGCCCGATCTGTACTGCGCATGTGCGAGATGGTCCGCCATATTGCACAACTCCGAACGGCAACCCAAGTAGGACACTTGACACAGTGGCTTTTGGCAAAGCTCAAAAATAAAACTCGAGAGAGATGAGTTATTGTTATTACAACGTGACTTCACAATTATTT
>CALSBZ010042203.1:0-34973 GCA_943591055.1 Gobionotothen gibberifrons | reverse complement strand
AATCTGAACGAGAGAGATGAGTTATTGTTATTACAACGTGACTTCACTATTATTTAACAACTCCTTTTATTGGGTCCTTTTATTGGGTTAAGTACATTGTCAGAATAAGTGAGAAATGGATTTAACTTCGGTTGAAGAAATATTGACTGTGAATGCATGCAATATATAAAAGATGTTTGAGACGTTTAAGACTCTTGCATGCAAAATGCAAATATTTGAGTTGCCGTATGGAGTTGTCCAATATGGCAGACCATCTCGCACATGCGCAATGCGGATCGGGTAGGGATGCGGATCAGTATTGACAGCCACCTCGATCCCGGTTAGAAAGAGCTGGGAAACATCACTTCCGGTGCAATTTGAGGACATCAAAATAAAAGTGGGATGGATATATTCTTTTTGGTTTTAAGAACGATTGGCATCCGGACGTTGCCTTACCGCCTACTACTGGATACATAATAAAACCACCCTTTTCCAAAAAAACTATTATAACTAACAGAAAATACTCATATTGGAAAAATGGAAAATAAATAAACATAATTAAGCTAAACAGGTCGCAGGTACACAAATTACATATCTGTATAGCAATTACAAATGGTATATCTCAAGCTGATGTTCTTGCAGGATTCGTGCTGTTCGGAGTTTGCATCCTCGTGGTTGATTGACTTATTGTAAGCTGCAGAGGTGGAATAAGTACTCAGATCTTGTATTTAAGTAAAAGTAGAAATACCAGAGTGTATGAATAATCTGTTACAAGTAAAAGTCCTGTATTCAAGATGTTACTGAAGTAAAATTACAAAAGTATTGGCATCAAAATATAATTAAAGTTCCAAAAGTAAAAGTACTCAATATGCAGATCAACCCATTTCAGAATAATATATATTATATGTTTTGATTATAATCATTGTTGCATTAATGTGTTACATTTAAATGCTGGACTTATTTGTACTGTGTTGATCAGTTCTACACACTGTGGTTTTACTATTTTTATTTAAGTTAAAGTGCTGAATACTTTGTCCTTAAGTCGTCAAATGATACTTATATTTGTAAAAGTAAAAGTACCTGAAAATAAATTATATTCAGAAAAACGTATGTTATATTTTAAAAATAGTAAATCTTAATCCATTAATGTGCAAATGTTGCCACTGGTAAATAGGAAACAACTGTACCTTTATATACTGCAGGGTAGCTTGTACATTTATCATAGGGGGCCAATAAAGCTCTATAATTATGCATGAACAATTATTTGAATATATTTCATAAGTATAAAGTAGCAGGAAAAGTAAATACTCAAGTGAATTACTTAAAATTGTTCAGTAACTGAGTAAATGTACGTAGTTTCTACCACTGCTTTAGGATATAAACAGATGTTACGAAATTGTTCAGTAGGTGTCATGAAGTGGACGTGATATCTATTTATAAATGGGGAAGAAGACTAAGAGGGAAGAACCCCGTCACATACACTTTTTTTGTATGTTTATACCATTAATTGTCTTGAAACTAAGGCAAAGCACATTTCAGCATCAAAGAGTACAAGTTATTTTCTCTAGACAAAATGTCAACAAAAACTATTGCACAGTTTTAAGAATAATATATTTAAATCAAAAAGCTTCTTAAGATAAGCACAAAATAAAATGTACACAAAGGGAAACAGCATGTGGGACGTTCAATCCTTAAGAAGAGGGCACTATGTTCATTTAAAATGGTATAACGGGTGCCATAAAACAAACAAAATGTATTCAACAGCAGTAAGAAAGCTTTCTGCAGCATCAGTGTTAAATCTCAGGAGCTGCAGCGCTTTCTAGTGGACAGTTGTGACACCAGAGAGAGAAATGGCAGTACATAGCTGCATGGAAATTACCTTAAAAATAGAAATAGAACATATCTATAAATGCTGAGAGACACCAGTCCTAAACATATCATTTCTGGGGACAATGCTTTAATTACAGTTGCAGTTTTTGTCTCACCTGGCTGCGTGCAGAGCGTCTCACCTGGCTGCGAGCAGAGCATCTCACCTGGCTGCGAGCAGAGCGTTTCACCTGGCTGCGAACAGAGCGTCTCACCTGGCTGCGAGCAGAGCGTCTCACCTGGCAGTGCTTTTACTCATCCGCATCACGGAGCATGGAAAGTGAGAGGCAGGGCTGGAAAGGAGGTTTTTGCACCGAGGGCATTGCGGAGTGGCCTGAACGTTCTGCGCGTTCGGGCTGGGGCCTGCTTCTGCTTGTCTTGTACTGCTGTAGCGGAGGCATGCTTCCACCTGTACTGTGCTGCTGTGGTGAGGAGGATTTGCCCCGGGGACATCGCGGAGAGACCGGAGCGGCTCCACGTTCGGGCTGGGGCCTGCTTTCCACCTGTCCTGTTCCTGCTGTGCTGAGGAGGTTTTGCCCCAAAAACATCACGGATGCTGTGCTGGTCTGGTAAAATGGCCCTCATCGTGTTTCTGCTGTGCCTGTTAGCTGTTTTGGACAGCGAAAAGTTCTCTCGTCATCCTGAGAAATCGACTGGGTTCAGATCTGCCGCCCGCTGTCCCCTGCAAAGGATTGGGTGTGTTTCGCGAACGATTGCCAGTTGCCTTGTGTCAGTCAATCAGTTCGGCAAACTATGTTTGTCTCTTTCGCTTGCCTGCCATGATGGTTCTTCAGGACTGCTTCTTGAGCTCTAATCACACTTTCACAGACATTGCTGGTGATTTTAAAGTAGAGGACAATTTATGTGTGTCGATTAAGAGGAAAAGATGCCTGGTTTACTTGTTATTATTGCTATCTGGAAATGTACAACCTAATCCTCGTCCGCCCAGTAGTAGTAGTCAGATCGCTACTCCTGCTGATTTTAAATCTAGGTCTGGGTTGGGATTCATCCACTTGAATGTGCGCAGTCTTTTGTCTAAACTAGATTTTGTCCGCATTTGGGCAAGCTCGACTGACGCAGATGTCATTGTTTTATCGGAAACGTGGCTTAATAAATCACAATGTATATCGTACCGACCTAATAAAGGTGGTGGCGTTGCCATTTATGTGAAGAATACGTTTAGTGTAACCACGTTGGTTTCAAAATCAATCAGTAGGCAACTCGAATTTCTAGCCTTAAATATTGAAGTGGCAAAGGGTCAACAGGTCATGGTGGTGGGCTGTTACAGACCCCACTCAGCAGTCAAGGACTCTTTGTCTTTGTTAGCAAATCTTTTGTCTCAACTTGACTACAAGGAAATAATGCTACTTGGAGATTTTAACTGGGACTGGTTAATTACAGTGTCAGAGGATTTAAAAAACCTTTTTATCTCTTTAAATGTTACTCAGATTGTAGACAGTCCCCTAATAAATCCTCCTTAATTTATCTCATTTTAACTAATGTTTCCCATAAATACTCATCTGTGGGAGTATTTGCAAATGATGTGAGTGACCACTGTGTTGTAGCCACAATTAGAGACACAAAGCTCAAAAAGGGTAAACCTCGCATTATTATAAAGAGAGACACAAAACATTTTGTGGAGCAAACAGTACATGATCTGTTTGGTTTTGATTGGGGAAACATTTATCTGTGTGATGATGTTGAAACAGCATGGTCTTATTTTTATCTTGGTTTTATGAAAATTATTGATAGACATGCACTGCCTACATTTAGAGTGAAGGGACGAGAAAATCCTTGGCTTTCTGCTGGATTGTCTCGTCTCCTACATGAGAGAAACAAGGCCCGGGCAAAGGCTAGGAAATCAGGCTTAGAGGTAGAATGGCTTAGTTTTAGGCAGCTAAGAAATAGCTTCACATCACAAATCAAAAGTGCTAAGTCTAAGTATTATCTGTCAGTTACCACAAAAAACCTGAATAATCCTAGAACATTTTGGAAAGCCATAAAATCGATATCGACCGGTGAAATCCGTAATGAGCTACCTCCTTGCCTTACCACAGCACCTGGCACTATATCGGACAGGGCCGCTATGCTCAATTGTTTTAATGAGCATGTTGTGTCCTGTGGCTCTCTGTTTGATTCTGTTACTAACTCTGCTTATGTAAACACCACCGAAGCAGACTCTGAACAATGTGATTTGGAAACCCCTTTTAGTTTTTCTCCTTTTACTATTGATGTTGTACATGAAGCCTTAATCAAGTTAGATCCTAAGAAACAGGCTGGCCCGGACAACGTAGAATCTTTCTTTTTAAAGATAGCTGCAGATTTTATTGCACCACCTGTTACTTCTCTTTTTAACCTCTCCCTCAGCACAAACACCATACCAAAAGTATGGAAGTCAGCTTATGTCCTGCCTTTACTAAAAGGAGGGGAAGCCACCTTATTAAATAATTATAGGCCCATCTCTAAATTGCCAGTTCTGGCCAAGGTTCTTGAACGCCTAGTGAGTGAACAGGTAAAGACGTTTTTATGTAAAAATGACATCCTATGTAAACATCAGTCAGGTTTCAGAAAGCAACATAGCACCATCACTGCAACAATGAAAGTGGTAAATGACATTACGGATATCTTAGACAAAAAGTAGAGTTGTGCAGCTCTGTTTATTGATCTTTCCAAAGCGTTCGATACCGTCGATCATCATATCCTGAAGCAGAGGCTGGCCAGTATTGGCATATCCAACCATGCAGTGGGGTGGTTTGTGAACTACCTCTCTGAAAGGTCCCAATGTGTTCAGTTAAACATTACAAATGGTGTTCCCCAAGGTTCTGTTTTAGGTCCACTTTTATTCTCCATCTACATCAACAGATTAGGTCAAAATGTGGATGGAGCAACTTTACATTTCTATGCGGACGATACCGTGATGTATTGTGCAGGTCCCTCCATTAATGAGGCTGTTGATAAATTGCAGGGTGTTTTTAATATTATCCAGACGCAGCTCTCTGAGCTTAAGCTTATTTTAAATGTTGATTAAACTAAGGTAATGCTTTTTTCAAAAACCAAAGAAACACCGGAGACCACTTTGGATATTGTTACTAAAGCTAAAGTTAATGCTCGGTTGGATGCTATACAATCGGATGCTGTTGGTACCTGTACATGTCAATAGGTATGTAAATTGTAATCCCTGTAACTTTGCTGTATGATGTCCTTTTTGTTGTTCTGTTGTTTTATGTTTTTATGTCTTCATGTGGAACCTACTTCCGGCGACCTTGAGAGCCTTGAAAGGCGCCTATATAAAATAAATGCATTATTATTATTACTTGCAGCAGGTCTCCCTTGAAAAAGAGATCAATGATCTCAATGGGATTCACCTGCATAAATAAAGGTTTGAATTGAATTGAATGAAACAACCTTAAAAACACCCAACTGCACTGAAGTCACAGCAAGAAAAAAAGACAGAAAAATACTTTGCTGCTATCTACATACTCTCTCATATAAGGCAATAATTTAAATATTCCTCTGACCAACAATGCTGAAGAACACCATTTCTAAACATCTTCTTAAATATACAATATAGTGATAAACATATTCTGTATATAATCTGTATTTCTGCCCTGAAGCTGCTAAAATTACAACATAAAGGAGTAGATATTGGCAGTGTAGAAACCGTTATTGTTTCTACTAATGTAACAAACAGATGCAACAATCCCACCACCTTTAAAAACATGTGGTAAAACAGCTCTTTGTCAGAGATTAAAACTATGGGTACCACTTTACAATAAGAGTACCCTTGTAAAGGGTTTATGAATAGTTTGTAATTCATTCATTAATTAGGTTGTGAACACTTTATAAATCCTTAATAAGCTTTTAAAAGACATGAGATAAACAGAGCAACTGTGACCGGTTGCTTGCCAAATAGTGAGCCCACATATTAGAAATGGTAGTAACACATTAATAAATGGGAATGTGTTTTACACTTTACAATAAGGCTCCCTTTTGGCAGTTATAAATGTTAGTAACTCGTAAATAAATGGTCATAATGATGCCAAGAAACATCAAGATGGAAGGGGGGGATCAACTCAGTGAACAACAGATACCAAGGATGTTGGCTGTCGAAGAAGACGAAGTAAGCTAGGCAACCAATATAAGGCTTAGTCATCTTGCCAAATAGTGAGCCTGTGTTGATGTATGAAAACAATGTTAGAACTGGTTTATAAATGGTTCTTAAAGATTAATAAAGTGTTTACAACCTAATTAATAACCTAATTAGAAACCCTTTATGAATCCTTTATAAGGGTAGTCTTATTGTAAAGTGGTACCAAATTATGTAACAGAGAATAAGCCAATCAAACAAAATCATGATTGTATTCTGAGAGCTTTTCTGCAAATGATTGACTATTATTCTGAGAGGGTGCTGGTATCAGTTGCACTGACCTTCAAAATAAAACACAATTCTTGTATGGAGGATTGTATCTGTAACTGATCCTGTCAAACACTTCAGGGTAACTTAGCTATTCTTCTCAGGACATTATTTTGTGTTAACACATGATAAAATGATGTCAATGGTTATTTTATGAAATGATGAATGGCACCAGAAACACAGGAAAAACAGAAACAAACTCACGTAAAAATGCACGGGGCGAATGGCAAAGGTGAATTCAGTCTGAATAAAACACGACATTTAGATATAATAAAACAAATATAAAAAACATCTATGTATAAATATAAACAATCACGACAGAGAAACTTAAAATATGTGGAGGAGGAGGGGGGGTAACAATACAGTACAGTGAGTGTTGAGAGCAGTGCATTACAACTGAAAAACACACATTAATATGGTATATAGAGGATATCCAGGTAGAAATGTCTATCTGACGAACAGTGTTAATACAAGTCGTCTATAACGGAAATGTGTAACAGTACAGTAACTCACAAACACTGGACTCCCAGACCAAATGACGTGGAATGAAAAAAAGCTTACGTTTTTTGTCGTTTTTCTTTTTTCTCTGATGTGTTTCTCGCTCACACATTATTAATTTCATTTGATACTATTTGGTATGTTCTTTCCCACTATGACTATGTATGTCATTAAGTATGGTATTCCTGTCATGCTATGTTTTTCTTTATTATTTCTTGTTGGCTGTTCTGTTTGTCTTCTATGTTGAAAAAGAGAAGCATGATTTCCACCCCAATGAAGTCTGTACTATTGCTTACACTTGTATGCTTTTTCTCAATGAAAATATTTGAAACAAAAAATATGTTAAATTTGATGGCTCCTTTTCTGAGGGTTCGAGCTGGAACCACATGCTTTATCTGCTTTGAGTTCATTTATGAAAAGTGCTGGTGCTTGACTACATAGCATTTTCGTTCCGACTCCCATTCCGACTTAAGTTCCGGCCCACGCAGCTATGGTTCCGACTCCTGTTCCGGCTCCAGTTCCGGCTCCCCGGCCTACTCCAGCCTCTCGTGTCCTTTCTGCGTTCCGGCCCACTCCAGCTACCCGTTTCCTGTTTGCGGTCCCGCCGACTCAAGTCCCTTCTCCGCCGGGGGTCCTGCCGACATCATGTCCTGTCCTGTTGGAGGTCCCGTCGGAACCTGTTCGATGAAGAGACAGAGATAACTATGTAATGGTTATTAGCAAGCTAGCTAATTTAATGTTCAACCAACAGTTTGTTTTCTTCAAGAAATAAAATGCTCTTCTCTAACAGTCGGAAATAAAATAAATAACCACTAACTTTGATGATTAATTATTTCACTATCACTGTACATTGCTAATTAGGTCATAAAACATATGAACAAACCATAGCTGTGTGTTTACCTGATGAAGCTGGCAATATAGACGTTAAGAAATGTGGCCATGAGGTACTGGCAGTCGAACAGGTCCATAATGCCAATTTTGAAGTAAAAAAGTGTGTCAGAAATCCCTACTTTGATCTTGAAGGTTCTCTTGAAGCCGCTGGCGAAGAACCCTCCAAAGGGTCCTGTAGGAGCCATGAAATATGTTTTGTTTTAATATAAGATATTTGTTTGAGCACAATTGATTGGTTGGCTTGGGTCACATGGATATGGGCGGCACTCATTATAATCCTGTTCACCTGCATGAGGTGTGTGTGGAAGAGAGGGGCCGCTGTACTTTTTGTTGACCGCAAGTTGAAATTATTGCTCTGATTAGTATAACGATGTACATGTCCAAGGAGAATAAGTTGATCATCCCAGTTTTCATTAAACAACATTATTTTGCAACAGAGTTTTTGATTTCAGCAAGTACTTTTTTGTAGCGTGTCACACAATATCAAACAGGCCCGGCCTCAGCCTCTCAGCGACTTTGTTTGTTTGCTGCTGTCGCTATAGGTCCCATGATGGAGGCGAAGGAGGAGAGAGCGATGTTGTGGATCTGGAACGGATACAGATGCACCGTGGTCTGCGGGGACAAGGAACATGTGTCAGACTGAAACAGAGACCAGCAGTTCAATCAAACTAAACTAGCTTTACAGACATGCTGTATTATATCGGTTTGGCATTGTCCACTTCCAAAGTGTTTGAAAGGTTAATACACAAATACATTATTCTACAAATATTACGGATCCCTCTTGTTTTTTGTGTGATTTTATTGTTTCATAGTTACATGAATGTTTATATGACTTGTGATGCCAGAAAACAGGAAGGACAGATGAAGGTCAGGAGAGTCTCCAGGACGGAGGACAGGGCGTAGTCCTGCAGCTAGAAAAGCTCAGACGTCTCGCAGTCCACCTGGAACCGGTTGGAGTCGTTGTTGAACTCCACCGTGCAGACAAAGTAACGCCAGCCGGACATCACTTAGGAGAGCTGGGGGAGAACAAGCTTCTAACACTTCCTTTTTTAAAGGTATCACAGTTTCTTTCTTGTTTATTTACAACTTTATTATGAGTTATTTCCCAGACTCTATGTGAACATAGAGCCTGGATTATGACCAAAAATCACAGGATTGATGTGTCTTGTACTCTGAGTTGATCTTATCCGCTTCATGTTGTCTTAGATGATTGCTTTCCCTTTGATTTAACAGGCACTGATTTTTCTGCTTGAATATTTCTGGCTTTCAAAGAAAAAAGGCAAGATCATAGACAAGGTGACACAGAGAGATATTTCTGGCTGTGAAAGACTTGAGCTGTGTATATAATTGTTTAAAACTGCAGTCTAACTTCCAGTCGTCTCATTAAAAAATGTCAGACTTGCAGTGTGGTATAAAAGGCAAAAAAAATAAAGATGGAAAGCGTTAAATGTGTGCAGCGGGCGACCCCATCTGGTCACAACTTTAATTATGTTATCATGTTTATGTGCAAATGAAGAACACTCACTGGTTCAGAACCTTTTTCCTTAAGTGAGTCCCTTTTTCTTTTCTGACTTTTTCTATGGGAATTTCACTTTATATTAAATACATAATATATAAATAAACTGATTGATAACAATAACAGTGCAGAACATCTAATAAACTTCACTATGAATCCAGAACAATACAACTGCAGGAGTATGGATAAAGCGAGATGTTTGCATTTTTTGCACAGATTTGGGCAGAATCCAGCAGAGTGGATTGTGCTGTTCGTCCTATGTAATCTATATGTAAAGGAAAAAGTCTAAATATTTTAAGATAAAAGCTGTGAAACCATCTCAATAATTGGCAGCAAAAATGTAAGGCTTTGTTAATTGGAATAAAAGTATGCATGTTGAGATAGGAAGTTCTAATATCTTAAGAGAGGAGCTTGAATATTAAAAGATACAAAATACAAACTCTTTTGGCTCCTTCCTGTCTTTCTACTGGTTCTTTCTTGGCTTCATACTGGCTATCTTCTAGCTCTATTCAGGTATTTTTTCTAGCTCTATCGCTGATAATTTTCAGAACCTGAAGGCTCTATACCAGGGTATATGCAGGAATCCTTAAGTCAAATTGAATACCTTTTTTAAGACCTTTTTTAAGACCCTTTTCATACATTTTAAGACCTCATCGCCACTTCGAGTTCTAACTGGTCACATTGGCGACACACTTTATCTTACATTTACTATATACAGTATTGATTGTCCTTCCTCCTTATCTTCCAACCATTTCGACACACATTTGCATTTCCCCATAACGATGTTGTTTAACAGCTGGCGTAAACGGACCTTTGCACGCTATCAAGCAGTGAGCGTGCGATGTCCTGTTCAGATGACGTCCAATCCAACGGGATGCCATAAATAAACTACAAAGAATCACACTACACACCTACGCAATGATTACATTCAGGCAAACTTTAGAATACAACCTCTTTGGACAATTGATATACTTATTGAAAACAAGCTACAAAATGTAATACCTTGGAAAATGCTGTTTAATACTTTTTAATACTTTTTAATAGCCTTAATTTTCGCTAAATTGATTTATCAACTTGTAATACTTTTTAAGACCCCGCGGACACCCTGTATACGGACTATCTTCTGTTTATTTTCTGGATCCATCCACTATCTCTTGTCTCTGTCCAGTGAATTACACTTTTGTTACTGGAGCAGGTAAAGCATACAACAGATACTTTCAGCATTATCGGAGCATTAAGTGGATGCTTGGATGAAACACGGCGGACTTCTAAACAATGACCACCCGCAACTTAGAAGAAATAAAGTTGGGTTTTATGCGTTCTAATATTGCAAACCCATGATGTCATGACAGTAATTAAGAATAATGTATTAACTGAATGCTCATTTAAGTTGATTTAATAAAAATAAAAAAACATATTGGACATGGCCTACACGGTAACCTCTTCACATTCTGTTGAAATAGTCAATTACTAGCCATATCTTACACATTGCTGTTTTGAATCATTAATATGTGGATGACAGTTGATGTGGATTATGTAACATTTATGCCATCTGCTGGAAAGAAGACGTTTCGCTCTGTTGGCGTCGTTTGGACAACAAAAAAAGAGTGAAACTCTCATTTCATAAACAATCTTTGAGTACAGACACCGTCCTGCAGAGAGCACACAACAGCACGTTTTTGGTCTAGCATCACTTTACAAAACGTTTGCATTAAGACACTAAGGGTGTTTCTCAATGTCAAGGAAGGATCCTTCAGAGCCACTATTTCAAGGATAATACGTCATCGAATCCCGCCGAAGGACTGTTCCAATGTACAGGATCCTTGGAATTCTACAGAGGACTGAGTCCTTCGTTGCGGGGAATTTCGAGGATTCACATGTGTATCCTCGGTGGTGTTAAAAGCCCCACAATGCTTTGAGCACGGTCCCGGATCATTTTCCAAAATCTTTGGCGGAAAATGGCTGAATCCAGGCAGTACAAATTTAAATGTAAGTATGTTCAGTGGCGTAGTAAATGTGCACATGACTTGATGTTTAAAGTTTATAGTCCGTTTGAGTTTTGTATGTTATGGTATGATATGAATACAAATTGTATTATTGATTGGTGATGGTGATTTTATGATTTTCTTATGGCTGCTTATCCTCCAGGACTTTTATAACCTGTTAATCCCCAAGCCTGTGTTTCAGGTCTCAGGCTCGAAAATGACATTCCCAGAACAAATGACTATATCTTCACTTCTAAAAGGGGTAAATTAATCATCTGTTTTCTCAAAGCAATGATAAACCTGTGAGTTGGATGTAGAAAAATCAGAATCAATATAGATTTTTTTTATTTTAAAGTAAATTCAGATTGAACATAGTAATAAAATATACCATTACTTATAGTGAAAACCACCCTTGACTGATGGGATAGTAGACTAAAAGCTTTAGGAATCCAAACTATAACATATAATAAGTACCCTGTATCAAGATTGATGCAAAACATGTGACATTTGACCTTTTTAGAGAGGTTTAGCAAAAGAAAAAAAACACCTCTGGGGTCATTTGGGTGGAAATGGGTGTATTTGCCGTTTCTCTGGAACCCATTGGTCGATTTTGATCTCTCTTTTGAACCGTTAGAGCCAATAGAATCGAAGGGGAATTTCCACATACACAAATGTTACCATTGCGAAATGAGAGCTATGCACACGCAGTTTGCCCAAAGCGAAACCTATCTAATCTGAAAACTGAAAACTAGTTTTATTGCTGATGGATTATCAGAAATCATTTCAAAGTGACACAGACACATTGGATTAACCTATGGATTAACCTTCAGTAGCGTTTTTATCGATGCAATGCCATTGAAGACAACTTTTAATCAGAAAACAACAAAGGTAAGACATATTGCCGTGTTGGCTACCTAATGCTACGTGGTGTGATGTCTTTGTTAGCTTCTCATGTCGCGAGTTCGGTCAGCAATGATACCAATTCCTGTCGAATCTATGCAATCTCAGTTTGCTAATCGATATCTTGTTTGTGCAGATATGATACGGGTATTTTAACGTGAGTTCTGTGCTAAGTGTGTTCAGGGCTAATTCAGAGCCTTTGTTATTATCCTTATGTTACGTTTTGCCAAAAAATTGTTAATATTGTCTGATAGCTGAGTTTCTTCCCGTTAAGTGGGTATGACACATTAATAGGTTTTTAAATGTTAGGAAGCCCTCAGACACTGTTTCTTGCAGATGTTGCTATTTCCCCCGCCCACGGGGGAATGGGGCTTCACAGGTTAAAGCTGCAAACAGAAGGAGAACGTTTTATGTTAGTTCAGTGGTTCTGTCCTGGAGAGATGATAATTTCACAAAATACAGTTACTCAAGTACATCTTTGATCTTCGCAAATCAGTTATGAGTCTTCAAACAAATCGCGCTCAATTTAAGGCGCACACCTGCACACTTGCTAGCCTGTTCCATTCTTCATTCTCTGAATGCTAGGAAGGGTTCTTGCCTAGCCTCTGAAGGACCTGACTCGGACCTGACTCGGAAGACAAGGAAGCGTCCTCCACATTGAGAAACACCCTAAGACTAGCTGGTCCATTACTTGGTCCTGAGGAGACGTAACGATTATTAAACAAGAAACAGTCGAGTCAAGGGGTCAAATAAATGAACATTTATAATTATTAGTGAATCGGTTGCAGGTGCGTGAAATCAGGCTTAGGGAGTAACGTATTAGATGTAACGGCATTAGGTAATCAGGATACAAAATAGGCACATTTTTTCCCTTACAGTTACAGAAGCAAAAACAATCAGATAACGCAGGGGTTCCCAAACTTTTTCTGTCAGGGCCCCCCCTTTGGAGAAAAAAATAAGTCGGGCCTCCCCAACACAAATAGTCAGGCTCAGTGGCGGTGCCAGATATTTATTTTGGGGTGCTGCGGGGTAGCTTGACGTTTCATAGAGGGTGCTCAAACATTTAGGGTTTCCCATTAATGTACCAGGCGCTACAGTGTGTTCTACTGCAACAATCCCCACTCAAATACACAGTGTGACAGTTACAATGAAGGCTCGAGGCATATAGGTGTAAGCAGGGGTAAAGTGCTATTTTTATAGGTGGTGTGTGGACCTCGCATAGGGGGGTCCGGGGGCATGCTCCCCCGGGAAGATTTATTTTTAAATATTGAAGTTAAAAGCATCAATCTGGTGCACTTTGAGAGCAAAAAAAAGAGATCTATGGATACATCTCTCAACACCCATATGAAACAGAACTGTAAACAGATTTAGTTTTTCTTTATAGATATTTTACAAATCACCCTTTTAAACTTTATTCTTTTTTTACTGTCATATAGTATTTCATACCTGTTTTTCATTTATTCTCTTATTTTTTTATAACTATAATGATCATATAAACGTGTGCCTCGGAAATAATTGTTTACATTAATGGTGACCAAAACGTTTGAGACCCACTGAGATAACTTAGATTAAAGTTAACTATCTAAACACTCAGAGAGTCCTTTAGTTCACTGAGTCTCTCAGTCTGACAGGAGAGGACTCTCCTCCACTTTGTTGTTGAAAAAACTCTTTATATCCGTTAGCGTAGCTCACTAGCACCAGAAGCTAACAACTACGATCTCCGGTACCGGTGCGCTCTCTCTCTCTCACTCGTGCACGCACATTAAATGGCTCGTTCCACAAACACACAGAGCCGAGCTTTAATGCAACACAGAGACCCAGACGTAATAGTACTGTATCATATTATTTTCGAATCAATAATTTTTGAAATTATGATTTATTATTATTTTTTGTAATAACCATTTTTCCTCCTGGTCTCTCGCGCCCCCTCTGTCATGCCTCTGTGCGCCCCACACTTTGGGAACCACTGAGATAACGGGTACATTTATGTAAAACAGAGCTCATTAACAGGATAGCAAAGATACAAAACATTTAGAAATAAAGAACAATACATCAAATCATCCTATATCTCTACATGGAAACTTGGAGCCCTCAATCCAAAAATAAAATTGGTTCATCAACAGTCAGTGGTTAACATATAAATAAGAAAATCAGTATGACAAAAACATTAAACATATTGTCCACTCATGTTGATAAAGATGGAGTTCATTTAAGTCTTATATGAATGTCGTGCAACAATGTTTATCCACTCAGACAGATTTTTTCACGTGTGAACTGTCATATTTAAGACTTATTCATTGTCCTCCATCAGCTTCTGTAGCAATGTGTTCAGCTGAGCTGCTGATTGGAGGCTCTGCCTGTCTGTTATCCTCAGTTTGAATTTCATTAAGCCCTGAGGACTGACGACCAACACACTTGTGTCTTTTGAAATGACTAGGCCATTTAAATCTTTTGTCACAAACATTGCAGCTGTATATTTTCTCTCCTGTGTGGACTCTCATGTGTGTCTTTAAAATTCCATTTTGTGAAAAAGCTTTCTTACAGACTGAGCAGCTGTATGGTCTCTCTCCTGTATGGATTCTCATGTGTCCCTTTAAATGTGCACTCTGTGAAAAAGCTTTCTGACAGACTGAGCAGCTGTATGGTTTCTCTCCTGTGTGGATTCTCATGTGTGCCTTTACATTTATATTATATGAAAAAGCTTTCTTACAGACTGAGCAGCTGTGAGGTTTCTCTCCTGTGTGGACTCGCATGTGTGCGTTTAAACTTCCACTCTGTGAAAAAGCTTTCTTACAGACTGAGCAGCTGTGTGATTTCTCTCCTGTGTGGATTATCATGTGTTTCTTAATATCTCCTTTCCGTGTAAAAGATTTCGTACAAACAGAGCACTCAAATTGTTTATTTTCAGCACTAAGTCGTTGATCACTGACAGATTCATGTCTATTTTTCATTGAGTTTGAGTCTGACGCAGGTTCTCTGGTATCTTTCCAATCAGCACTGTCTTCAGTGTCAGGTTCAGAACAGTCTCCAGTGTCTGGTTCAGAAGAGTCTACAATGTTGCCCTCAGTCTTTGATTGTAAACTGCTCTCTGGATCTGAGTTACTGACTGGTTCTGGTCCTCGACAGTCATCTCCATCAGCTTCTGTTTTCATGTGTTCAGTTTGTCTTTGATGAGGCTGTGGGGACTGAGGTTTCTCTTTATCATCTTCACTCTTCACCGGGTCAGGAGTGAAAGTGGACTTGGTGGTATCAGCCTCCTCCTGGTCCTGAAGCGGCTCTCCCTCCTGACTGATCCTGAGTTCCTCCTGTTCCTGCTTAATGTGTGGGGGGGGCTCTGGGTCCTCCTGGTCCAGACTGGTGCTCCACGCCTGCTGGTCATGAAGCTCTTCTTTAACCACCACCAGCTGCCGGACGTCTGCAGGAAACAGGAAACACACAAAACATGTCTAATTTGGTTGGCTCAATTCACCTTATGTAGCCCATCTCCTTTCCACTTCCAGTTAAAAAATTAAAAAGGGTTTTTTCTTCTGGTTTAGCACTAGCTGCAATGTAAACAATGAATTGTATCTGGGATCGTTCATAGATACACTACGCCTACAGTATAGAATGAAAATACTCTGTTACAAATTAAATCCTGCAATCAAACCTCATTTAAGTAAAAGTATGCAAGTATTATCCAAACATTTTACGGCACCTTCTTATGTAAAAGTAATGATGGTGCAGTAAAATGTTCCCTGTCAGTGTTTAATTTATTATGTTTCTTGATTATTTTGTATGCTGCCTTTTACTGATGTACATGTTTAAAGTAGTGCTTGTATAAATGATTATAGATGAGGGAACCTGCTAAATATTAAAATGTGTGTTTTTTATATACAGTACCAGTCAAAAGTTTGGACACCTTCTCATTCAATGGTTTGTTGATTTTAATTTGTTTCTACTTTGAAGGTGCGGTCCGGCCTGACTCTCACCATACTACTTCCCTGATGGCTCCCACAAGATTGCTGACATCCTCGTGGATTCATCTTCTTATTATAGACACATGCATTTCCAAACATTTGGTCTACCTATGTTGTAAATGTATTATCTTTTCGATTTACACGCGGAATCTATTGCACGTCTTTCCGTCCTGGGAGAGGGATCCCTCCTCTGTTGCTCTCCCTGAGGTTTCTCCCATTTCCCCCTTTAAACTGTGGGGTTTTCTCTGGAAGTTTTTCCTTGTACGATGTGAGGGTCAAAGGACAGAGGTCGTATTGTCATACTGATATTCTGTACAAACTGTGAAGACCACTGAGACAAATGTAACATTTCTGATATTGGGCTATATAAATAAACATTGATTGATTGATAGATTAATACTGAAGACATCAAAACTATGAAAGAACACATATGGAATTATTTAGTTAACAAAAAAGTGTTAATTAATCCAAAGTATTTTTTTTCCTTCCTTTTTACACATTTAAAAAGAAAAGGTGAATAAAGAAGCACATTAAAACAACATTATCAATTTATGTCACATCTAAAACAGAAAATACCTCCCCAAAACGCCTCGTTGGAGATACGTCATTGTCCATTGTTTACTTCCTGAGTACTGTGTCGTAGGTAGAGATGTCCCGATCCGATCACGTGATCGGGGATCGGAGCCGATCACGTGATTTTCAAAAGATTTATTTAATGTTACAAAACAAAACAAAAAATGTTCAAGTCTTAAAGTCATCCTGAGGCCTTAGTTTTGGTTTCAAATTACACAACATCATGTATGTGTTGCTTCTTTGGGGCTTGTTTTCATAGACCTGGTTGCTTATTTCTCTCAAATCTGGCAACAGAGTGGGCGCAGTGTCTAATAGTAGCAGTAAGCTAACGAGTACTGATAAGCTTTATTTTGTTTTGATCCAATGCTGCACAACTTAACTGATCCAATGCTGCTGTGAAAAAATAAGCTATATCCATGTTGGATATGGGTAGTTGGGTACTGTCATTTAAATAAAATAATAACCTTAAGGGACAACTTGAATGCTTTTTTTCCTTTTTTTCTCTTAATGCATTGCATAAAGATCGGATTGGGAAAAATCGGTATCGGCAAATTGTCAAAATCAAATGATCGGAATCGGATCGGGAGCAAAAAAAGGTGATCGGACAGACAGCCTCCTCGATAATGTGAATACACATACTATACAGAGATGCTGTATGAGAAACCAATGTGAGTTTGGAAAATTGCACAATATAAATCTATTCTAGTATACCTCAACAATGGAATTATGATCAGTAGAAATGGCAATGACATGGGACCTTTAAATAAGATATGAATGCAGTACTTTAACTTGCAATGGAGTATTTTCACAGTGTGGTGTTTGTACTTTTACTTCAGGATCTACTACCTGCAGCAAGTGCTGATAAAGGGTTATAAAGTGATAATACAGAGTCTAAAGTGTTATTAATGTGATAATAGTTAAGTGTGACTGAAGAGTTTAAAGTGTAAATAAAGAGTTTAAAGTGTTAATAAAAAGTAAAGGGAACATACCGGCTCTGTGTATCCGAAGCTGAGGCTGTAAAACAGCGTCCAGTAGTTTCTGGAATCTCTCGTTCTCCTCTTTTGAACGAGACAGCTCCTCCTCGAGCTCTGCTATAGTCTTTTCAAACAGAGCAAATATCTCTTCAGCAGCAGCAGCAGTGAGTCGCTGCTTCTTCAACAACAGCAGCATTTGGACTTTACTCATGTTTACTAGATCACCCTTTCCTGCAAACTCCGTTAAACACACCGTTTCTCTCTTCATCAAACTCTCATTCTGACTAGTGTTGCCAACGTGTTTCCAGCTAGCATGCTAAGCTAGCTCCTATAGTCCGAAGTAAACGCTCCAGAAAAAAGAGCACAGAGTCCATTCGGAGGTTTATCCTGACACAGAGATGATGGATCAGTAGTGCTGGAGCTCACACACACTTTCTCAGGAACACAGAGAGAGAGAGTCGTAGCGACGAGACGCCTCCTCGATCCATTTAGAAACGTTCGAGAGCTGGGAACTTTACTTCCGGTGCGGTTTGAGTACGTCAAAATAAAAGCGGGAAGGATTTCTTCTTTTTGGTTTTAACATCCGGACGTTGGATTACTGCCTACTGGATACATATTAAAAACCACCCTTTCCAAAAAAAACTATTATAACTAACAGAAAATACTCGTATAGGAAAAAGGGGAAATAAATAAACATCATTGAGCTAAACAGGTCGCAGGTACACAAATCTATGTCTGTAGGCCTATAGCAATTACAAATGTTTGGCATATCTGAAGCTGATGTTCTTTCAGTATTCGTGCTGTTCGGAGTTTGCATCCTCGTGGTTGATTGCACTTATTGTAAGCTGCAGAGGTGGAAGAAGTTCTCAGATCTTGTACTTAAGTAAAAGTAGAAATACCAGAGTGTAGGAATAACACACGTTACAAGTTAAAGTCCTGCATTCAAGATGTAAAGTAAAAGTACAAAAGTATTGGCATCAAAATATAATTAAAGTTCCAAAAGTAAAAGTACTCAATAAGTACTCAGAATAATATATATTATATATGTTTTGATTATAATCATTGATGCATTATGTGTTTATCACATTTAAATGCTAGACTTATTTGTATCGTGTTGATCATTTCTACACACTGTGGTTTTACTATTTTTATTTAGGCTAAGTTAAAGTGCTGAATACTTTGTCCTTAAATCGTCAAATGATACTTATATATGTAAAAGTAAAAGTACCTGAAAAACGTAATATTCAGACAAATGTATGTTATATTTTAAAAATAATAAATCTGAATCCATTAATGCTCAAATGTTGCCTCTGATAAATAGGAAGCAAGTTTACCTTTATATACTGCAGGGTAGCTTGTACATTTCTCATAGGGGCCAATAAAGCTCTATAATTATACATTAACAATTATTTTAATATATTTCGTAAGTATAAAGTAGCAGGAAAAGTAAATATTCAAGTAAATTACCTAAAGATTGTTCAGTAACTGAGTGAATGTACTCAGTTACTATCCACCACCACATGCTTTTAGGATATTAACAGCTGTTATGAAATAGTTCAGTAGGTGTCATGAAGTGGACGTGATATCTATTTATAAATGGGGAAGAAGACTAAGAGGGAAGAAGCCCGTCCCATACACTTTGTTTGTTTTTTTATACCTTTAATTTTCTTGAAACTAAGGCAAAGCACATTTCAGCATCAAAGAGTACAAGTTATTTTATCCAGACATGTCAAAAAAAAACTGTTGCAGTTTTAAGAATAATATACTGAAATGTCAAACAGCTTCTTAAGATAAGCACAAAATAAAATGTCCACAAAGGGAAACAGCATGTGGGATGTTCAATCCTTAAGAAGAGGGCACTGTGTTGATTTAAAATGGCATAACGGGTGCCATAAAACAAACAAATCTTCTTTGAATAGTGGCATTAATAATATTTTGAACTTACTGGAATGTCTTCAACAGCAGTAAGAAAGCTTTCTGCAGCATGTTCAATCTCAGGAGCTGCAGCGCTCTCTAATGGACAGTTGTGACACCAGAGAGAGAAATGGCAGTACAGAGCTGCAGGGAAATGACCTTAAAAATAGAAATAGAACATATCTATAAATGCTGAGACACCAGTCCTAAACACATCATTTCTGGAGACAATGCTTTAATTACAGTTACAGTGGAACAGCCTAAAAAAACACCCAACTGCACTGAAGTCACAGCAAGAAAAAAAGACAGAAAAATACTTTGCTGCTATCTCCATACTCTCTCCTATATGGCAATCATTTAAATATTCCTCTAACCAAAAATACTGAAGAACACCATTTCTAAACATCTTCTTAAATGTACAATATAGTCACTTTGAAAAGGTTTTCTCACAGTAAATAAATAAATACTTTAAGAAGTTAAGAAAAGTTAATGAAATTATGGAGTGACAGCCGAAAAGGGGGAAAATGAAGAGTCTATACATTAATTATTTCTTTTATAAATTGATTGCCATAATGAAGCAAATGTTGTTACAAAAAAGTGAGTAAATTGCTTAAAAATATACAGCTTTTTCTCAGGACAGAACCCAATAAAATGGATTTTTAAAATGGCAAATTATTTCCAAAAGGATTATGTGAAGCAGTCACAGATAATAGCACAAACGTAAGCTGTTTTTTTAAGAATAGCATTTAGATACTTAACTTCACATTTATGCTACACTGAGTGCTGTATGATTGTTCATATTGCTGTTTTGTCCTTTACAAATAAACACAGAATTTGTATAGCCAGGGTTACATTTACACGTAAGGTAGGTACTTCATTTGGCTTTCACTGACGAGGATAAATTATATATTTTCTGATTGGATGGAAACAAAAGGATGAATCTGCACAGACATGATGGACAACCTGATGTGATTGGATGATTATGGTGACATATAAGAGCCTTTATCTTTATCCAACCAGAGTTGGACCCACGTACACTGAATACAGATGTTCGTTCCCAAAATAAGCCAGAAAGATGTGACCATTTGTTGATGTACTTAGCAATATTACTTTGTATCAGTATTTGGCCTTTTTGGAAGTTTGAAGCACAAGCCAAAACTGCTTTACCTTTCTTTATAAATATCAACGTAAAGTCATACGGACATTTCTAAAATGCAAGAAAATATGTTGTACATCAGTTGCTCTTTAGTTAGTTACGACTAATTTAAACTTCAAAGGTCTAAATGCCAGTGAGGCTATTGATTTAGCACAATAAAAAGACCAAAACGCAAGAAATTCCAATTTGTTCCCCCTTTTTACCTGGGGTGCTTCCCCTTAAGAAAACATAACAAAATGAACTCAACATTAGAGAATCTTTTATATTTGAACCACCAAATGAAGTGAACATTTGCCTCTTGAATTGGCAATCAGGTCACATCTGGCACAGCTGCCGTCACACACACACAGGTCCACCAGTGATAAACATATTCTGTATATAATCTGTATTTCTGCCCTGAAGCTGCTAACATTACAACATAAAGAAGCAGATATTGGCAGTGTAGAAACCATTATTGTTTCTACTAATGTAACAGACCGATGCAACAATCCCACCACCTTACAAAATATGTGGTAAAACAGCTCTTTGTCAGAGATTACAACTATGTAACAGAGAACAAGCCAATTCAACAACATCATGATTGTATTCTGAGAGCTTTTCTGCAAATTATTGACCATTATTCTGAGAGGGTGCTGGTGTCAGTCGCACTGGCCTTCAAAATAAAACACTATTCTTGTATGGAGGATTGTATCTGTAACTGGTCCTGTCAAACACTGACACTGACAAAACTTAGCTATTCTTCTCAGGACATTATTTTGTGTTAATACATGATGAAATGATGTCAATGTCTCTTTTATGAAATTATGAATGGCACCAAAAACAAAAACACAAACTCACATATAAATGCACGTGGCGAATGGCAAAGGTGAATTCAGTCTGAATAAAACACGACATTTAGATATAATAGAACAAATATAAAAAACATCTATGTATAAATATAAACAATCACGACAGAGAAACTTAAAATCTGTGGAGGAGGAGGAGGAGGGGGGTAACAATACATTACAGTGAGTGTTGAGAGCAGTGCATTAAAACTGAAAAACACACATTAATAGGTATATAGAGGATATGCAGGTAGACATGTCTATCTGACCAACATTGTTAATACAAGTCGTCTATAACGGAAATGTGTAACAGTACAGTAACTCACAAACACTGGACTCCCAAACCAAATGACGTGGAATGAACAAAAGCTGAAGTTTTTTGTCGTTTTTCTTTTTTCTCTGATGTGTTTTTCGCTCACACACAAATCACTGCCAGTGTCCCGGGGCAGCAGGGGGTCCTCAGGGTGCTGCCCTCCTCTCTCTTCTCCCCCTCAGGGTGAGCCACAGTGGGTGAGGGGGGGAGGGTGTCTAGGCCATGACATCCTCCAGCGCCGGCAGGAAACCCTTCTCCGTCAGGTGAGCCTTCAGGGAGTTGAAGATGTGGAGCTGCTGGTCGATGCGCAGAGCCAGGAGCTGCTGGATCACTTTGCTGGGGTTCGGGCCCCTGAGAGGAGAGGGAAGATAATTAGGGATGGAAATTAGGAAGATTATAACATCAAATCTCACCATCGATCCAAAATAAATTAATCGGTGGTAAAAGAATAAAAAACAAAAATATGAACATGTTAAATTGGAGGGCTCATTTTCTGAGGGTTCAAGCTGGAACCAGGTGCTTTATCTGCTTTGAGTTCATTTATAAAAAGTGCTGGAGCTTGACTACATAGCATTTTTACAGCCTGATCTACATAGTAAACTCAATATGAAGTTACATTTAAAATTATTTTTAAGTCTCAAAGGCACCCTACAGCGATATTGACCAATACTGAAAAGTCTCAAACAAAATTCAGTTTTCATACTTTAGTTTAGTTTAGTTTGTATATTTATTCAGTGTCAGAGGAAGACATGAAACATCTCAAGATACAGAGATAACTCTTTAATGGTTATTAGCAAGCTAGCTAGTTTAATGTTCAACCAACAGTTTGTTTTCTTCAAGAAATAAAATGTTTCGTCTAACAGTCAGGAATCAAATAAACAGTGGCGAACCGTCAGGGCTTTCAAGGTATTCAGAGAATACCCTGGAACACTCCGATAAAACAAATCGATTTAATTATATAAATAAAATGTATATAAAATGAATAAATGAGATTCGTATCCGTGTTGTTTGTCCTTCTCGGTCCATGCCCTACGCATTTCAGTGGTTTTTTGTTAGAAAATAAATGCAACCAATCAGATATTTTTCTGGGCCTCTGGGTAGAATATCCTTCAACCAAGGTATTCTACATCCTTGATAGAATGCCCTGGCCGTTACACTGAATGAGAGCGTACATTTGGATTGACAGTTTGATCAACCAATCATATATTGATTTGTAGCCAATGGGCGTATTCTTTCAGTTTCCCTCGGTTCCAGGGTACTCTACAGTGGTTCTCAACTGGTGGTACCCGTTTCGAGTGGGTCGCAGATGTGTGAGTGAAGAAAATAAAAATATTTATATTTTATTTTAGAAGAAAGTTAAACTTTTATTTTGAAGGCCCGATTCTCTAACGCTGGACATGCAGTGGGCGTTGGACTGGAAGTACCGGAGACCATAAACAGTTTTGAAAACTTCTGTCACCTAGTGATCATCTTCTCAATAAAACATCTTTGCTGATGTTTTTTCGAGTCTTCTGGCCAATCAGAATCAAGAGTGTTGCCGGAAGTCCCCACAGAGAATAACTTTGTGGTAGAACTATTCTTTATACATCCATGGGTACAACTTCAGATACAAATGAACACATAATGAAATATGACCCCCGGTTTGATGATTGACAGGTCACAGAACAATGGGGGCTATCTACCCTTACCCACAATTTAAAGTAATTCACACAGACTGTCTACTCTTTGTTCTTCTCTCTGTGTGGAGCAACAAGTTCAGCTGTCAGAACAAAGTGAAAAACAAACAATGGCATAACATATTATTAATATGTCAGGTAGTAATAGATGTATTTATTTTCTTCTCAGAGTGTACCAGAATGCGTAGTTTATATGTGTTGGCATATGCACAGACGGAGCTGCTGCCATGACCGGACGGCTGTCTGGTTTAACTACTCGGATTAAGGAGGTTGCACCTGAATGTGAGTCTACGCATTGTGTCATTCACAGGGAAATGCTGGCTAGCCAAAAAATGCCACCGGAACTTAACAGCGCATTGAATGATGTTGTTAAAGTTAAGCACATCAAAGCACACGCCCTTAACTCGCACCTGTTCGAGCAGCTTTGTGAGGAGATGGACGCGGAGCACAGACGCCTTCTCTTATACACAGAAATAAGATGGTTATCCCGAGGGAGATCGCTGGCTAGAGTGTTTGAATTACGAGAGCCACTGCAGAGATTTCTCTCCGAAAAAAAGTCACCGCTGGCAGCACATTTCAGTGACGAGGAATGGGTCGCAAAACTCGCTTACTTGTGCGACATATTCAACCTGCTCAATGAACTCAATCTGTCAATTCAGGGGAAAATGACAATTGTCTTCAAGTTGGCAGATAAAGTAGCTGCATTTAAAGCCAAACTGGATTTGTGGGGACGGCGCGTGAACAGAGGTATATTTGACATGTTTTGACATCAATCAACTTCCGGTGACGATTAGGGAGGCAGACAGTGTCCACACATTTAAGAGCAGGTTAAAGACTTTCCTTTTTAGTACAGCGTACAGTTAAGACTGGTTTTAAACCCCCTTTTATACATCCTCATGGACCCTTCGTTTTATGGAATTTTATTTATTGTACTCTTAACTGTATTTGTGTCATTGTGTTATGTTCCTTTTTAAAAATTGGTGGTATTTTCGCATTGATCTTGTAAGATACGTTTGTTGTTTTTCCATTGCCAATTGTGTTTGTTGACTTGTGAAGCCCTCTGAGACAAATAGGATTTGTGATTTTGGGCTATATAAATAAACTTGAATTGAATACACACAAACGCGCCACAGATGGCCCCCGGGGCCGCCATTTGCCGTTTTATTGTTTTTAACGTTGAAATGGCAAGTGCAACGGGTGAAGATGATGTTGTTGCGGAATTGTTGTGAGTACCCTTTTCAAGACGACAATTCAATGAAGAGACGGACATTATAACGGAGGGGGGGGGGGTGTCTGTGTCTCTACAGAAGGTCCAGTTGTGATAGACACGGTTCGCCGCTGAAAATAAATAACCACTAACTTTGATGATGAATTATTTCACTATCACTGTCAGTGGCGACTCGTCATTAGGGGCAGGTGCAGGTGCATTTGCATTACTTTCTGCTGACACTAGGTGGGGCACAGTAATTATTCCCAAAATATGCAAAACAAATATATGTTAAAATATATTTTAAGATCATGTTTAGTCATCTGATTCGTCTGTACATTGCTGTTTTAGTCTGCGTTCTTCTAATTAGTATCTACAGTGTGCCTACTGAGCGACGTGGGTCAAGCCCCTCTCTCACTGTCCAAGTGAATGGAAGCTGTAAAAACTACACTGCGCATCTCAGAGTATTTTTCTATTCAATGTGTGCGGCAAAAAAATAATCACCATAGGGGCACTGTGCTGCCATAACCACCAAACGTCATCTCATAATTCAGAGAGCTGGTTGGCTGTAAGTACGTGTGCCGCGAAAAGTTATTTGTTTACGTGTTTAAAAAAGTACCAGAAGCTTATATATACACATCCAAGTTGTTCTTGCCCCACCACTTTTGTACATATAAAAACGCCACTGATCATTGCTAATAAGGTTATAAAACATATCAACAAACCATAGCAGTGTGTTTACCTGATGAAGCTGGCAATGTAGACGTTAACAAATGTTGCCATAAGGTACTGGCAGTCGAACCGGTCCATAATGCCACCGTGACCCGGGATCGTGTTGGCAAAATCCTGGAAGAACACACAACAGTACATGTGATCAGACTGCTGCTATGCGTATAATATAAATGGAGAAAAGACAACAGACATTAAAGGGATAGTTGGAGTGTTTTGAAGTAAACAAACGTGTCAGAAATCCCTACTTTGATCTTGAAGGCTCTCTTGAAGCCGCTGGCAAAGAATCCTCCGAAGGGTCCCATGATGGAGGCGAAGGAGGAGAGAGCGATGCTGTGGATCTGGAACGGATACAGACGCACCGTGGTCTGCAGAGACAAGGAACATGTGTCAGACTCAAACAGAGACCAGCAGTTCAATCAAACTAAACTAGTTACTTGGCTAAAATAGGACTTGCATCCCCAGGCTTTTAGTATCAAAATCAAACCTGGCGGGGAAAAATATAATGAGGTTGAAACGTATGATAAAAACCTGGTGTTAAACGGGACTTTGGTTCTGTTAATGTGTACTCTAGAAACAGCGTCGATAAGAGCAAGCCTCAAGTATCACCTCAATGCAAAACATATAGCAGCTAGCGTGGAAGCTAGCGTGGACGTTAGCCCGACTCCGAGTACAAGGAGGACCCACACCCAACCCACACTCAACCAGATGACTGGTTTCAGGGCCAGGATAACTAAGTCCACGTCTGAACAAATAACCAACTCCCTGGCTCACTGGATTGCACTCGACTGTAGACCACTTGGAGTGGTAGAAGATAAGGGGCTGCAAAAAACTGTTGGTAAATCAACAAAGTCTGTTATGGCCTCTGAAGCAACAGAGAGATGTTTTCTAATAGTCAGGGTTTCCAATGTTCTGAATGTACTTGAAAGTATTGTGTTTTACTTAAAAACAAAGTGTTATAGTTTACAGAAGGTCTACCTACCTATAGGCTACCTGAATCTCTGAAATGTACTATATTCCTAAATATGCTATTGCTACACTTTTCTGTTGGTCTTGGTTAAGTACCACCTTGAAAAAAAATAAACAATGTTTTGTTGCTTAAGCTTATGTATTCAGTCATTATTCAATGGTATACTAAAATTCATGTGAAAAAAATTGCTTCTCACTGTTCTCAGGTCAAATATTTATATGCGATTAAAAATGCGATTAATTTCGATTAATTAATTACAAAGCCTCTAATTAATTAGATTAATTTTTTTTAATCGAGTCCCGGCCCTATAAATAACATAGCTGACACAATTAAAACTAGCTGAAACTACAGGCTAGGTCCTGATATAAATGTAATAAGCTTTGAGTTTGCAACATGTAATGTTTGACCTGTTAAGATTAAACCGTCTATATTTTTCTATAGCTTTACAGACTTGTATTATATCGGTTTGGCATTGTCCACTTCCAAAGTGTTTGAAAGGTTGCGACACAAATACATTATTCTACAAATATTATGGATCCCTCTTGTTTTTTGGCATACTGGATTTGCAATATAGTGATGTTATTGTTTCATAGTTACGTGAATGTTTATATGACTTGTGATGCCAGAAAAAGAAGGACAGATGAAGGTCAGGAGAGTCTTACCCATCCGGTGAAGGACACCAGGAAGGAGGGCAGGGTGTAGTCCTGCAGCTGGAAAAGCTCCGACGGCTCGCAGTCCACCTGGAACCGGTTGGAGTCGTTGTTGAACTCCACCGGGCAGACGAAGTAACGCCAGCCGGACATCACGTAGGAGAGCTGGGGGAGAGCAAGCTTCAGTTACTGCATTCTGCCTCTGATTTTTTTATTATAAATATTGTTTCACTGTAAAATTATGACAGACATAACGGGAAGAAAAGCTGCAACACTTCTGCAACATGTACAGTGTTTAATAATTCAGAGCTACCATAACAAGGTTTATTTAGATGTTGCACATCTCAGTGAAACAGCCAGGATGTTAGGATTTTAGGCTAATTTTTTCTGTCTACCGATTTTAATGAAGCTTGTTGAAAAGCTGTAGCATGTGCCAGCAAGGATCTAATTAAAAGTGTAATTTTCATTTACATAGCGATATAGGGCATTTGTGCTGCATTATCTTACTAAACTATCTTAACACTAGAACCGCCAGGGGTCGCTGTATACCTAAAACCGCCAACGGGTCAAATGTACCTGCTATTAGAATGCATTGATTTTCAAGGTACAATGTTCTTTTATTTATCATACTAGAACACAGTGAGTTTTGATCGCACAGTGATGAAACTTATACCAATATAATATGTGGACTATCAGCTTTCATATGTATATCTAGTGTGCAGATAGCATGAAGTATAAAATATCGCTAAAAGTGTCTATATCTCTCTCTCTATCCATCCATCTATAACTAACTATCTATCTATCTATCTATCTATCTATATATATATATATATATATAAGGAACCGCAGTAAACAACAAGCGTTGCTATTGCAACACGTCATGTTTATGTTTTGCGTGAGATCAATAGCGCGAAAATCACTGCATTTCCTATAAGGTAAATATTACCCGCTGGCGCTAATGGGTATAAATGGCTATTTTTTGGGCCATTTTTTCAATCTGACTTCATATTGACAATTTTTAACAACAGAGGGTGCTACATAACACACTTTCAGGAAAAGTCACGGACTGGGAGACTTGAGTATACCCGTTGGCGGTTCTAGTGTTAAGATAGAAGAACACTTCCAAAAACGACAAAACTCAGGATTCTCTATAACTCTTACCATGATGCCGAACACTATGGTGGAGAACAATCCACCGATGAATCCCTCCCATGTCTTCTTGGGGGAAAGCTGCAGAGGACAGTGAATGTGTCGATAGCAGGTTAATACATCACCACTTTTAAAGTGTCCATGAAATGTGTCAATAAAACACTGACTGCCGATAAGTAAACAAGATCAAGGAGAAGGAGCTAATATTACAGTTCATATTCTCTGGAGTGGAGTAACATAACAAGAGTCAATATCCAGACTTCAGACAAAAACTAAGTGATACTTACAAAATTGGGTTTTCATTTACTAGAAACACGTGAGTTTTATTGATGAAACACAGGCTGGACATCTGTTGCTTGCATTAATAGTTCTGAAAATAGGGAAAACAATAATATGCAACCAACCTTGATGAGAGGGGTGCGCCCGAAGAAGAAACCAAACATGTAGGCCATAATGTCGTTACAGATCACACAGGAAATTGGCACAATGAACCTGTGAGAAGAGAAGAGTTAACATGAGACTCATAAATAAGAGACTTAGAGAAAACAAGTTTTGTAAAACAAGGCATGTATGAATGTATTTGGATTGCCATAAACACGGTAAACATAGTAGGTTTTATTGAAATGCAATGAGGCCCAGTGTGAGTATAATATGAAAATGTGAAAAATGTTCAAGTTTATTGAAATGGTAAAACACAGTGGAATATTTTCTTTTTAAAGACAGAAACTTAAGAAACTATTAAGGTGAAGCTTAATCTATGCAAAGACGATAAAGGACTGTTTATTTACCAGATCATCCCCTCAAACAGGTTGTGAATGATGAAGTGAGACTGAGTCACCACGATCAGCAGAGTCACATGAGTCCAACCAAACTGTGGAGACAAAACATTAGGAAAATATGTTTACAATCAACCCAATTATATTCATGACTAAGGGTCCTTGTTCCAAATATGTATTGATAGATATGATGGTGGTACAACACCCGAGGGATTACAGTCAGTTGTGACTACACTGAGATGGGATATAGTTGAAAAGGATATTAGCTTGATTCAATTCAAAATGTGTTTGAAGGCAGCGTATCCTATTTAACATTAAGAGCTGTGTTTTTGTAAACCTCATGGCTCCATATTTTATATATATTATTCATACATTCCACTCACACAAGAGTAAGGTTTGTCTATTATCAGCAGTGTTTTAGGGCCAAATTAAATCAAATTAAAGAGAAGGGGAGGAGGGTAATGAGAGGAAGGAAAATAAGCAAGATGAAATTGTTTTTAAAAAAGGTGGGTATTCTCTGAGATTTGTAAGAAAAAAAAATCAGGCATTAACAAGAAATAAAAAATTCCTACATTGAAAAAAAAGAATTACGTTTTTTGTATTACTTCGTTATTGCTTTACTTGCAAGGTTGGATGAACCTCTATCAAACACACAACAAAGGTATCTTTCTTGTTAATTTACAACTTTATTCTCAGTTATTTCTCAGACTAATACACCCTTCCACTGGCTGCATAATTTAAAATTATTTTTTTACAAACACTGTAATATCCTTCTCTATGTGATCATAAAGCCTGGATTAGGACCAAAGATCACAGGATTGATGTGTCTTGTTTATCTAATCCATATCACAGATGTTGTCTTAGATGATTGCTTTCCCTTTGATTTAACAGGCACTGATTTTTCTGCTCGACACATATTTAATGACTGCATGCCAGACAATTTATTAGAGCAATCTCCAGCCCTCTTTTACACACACTTGAGGGCCCGTATTTCATCTCGCCTCATCAATAACCCAGGAGCCTCCAGGTTGCCACTCACCATGTAGAACTGCAGGCGGTAGTGCTTCTTCACCAAGCTCAGCACAAACATGCAGAAACCTGCAACAACACATGCTGCGTTAAAAATGTTGATATAACCTGGTCTGTGAAAGAGAGGGGGGTTAATTAAGTCAGAATTATGTTCATCTCCGTTCCAACTCATCTAAATTTAGCTTGACCTATTTCAGACAAAGCCTGAGTAATTGTGCAGAGAGGAGGTTTGTACAAGACTGAGCTTAGAAGAGGATGTTCCATAGAAGAGACGAAAAAGTGCTTTTACTGGGAAGAAGAAGTTAAAGCAGACATAGTTTACACCCGAGGAAGAAGGACGCTTCAATGTTTAAAAAAAATCTACATATGATTGCAGATGTATGCATTTTCTGGCACTTCAAGGTGTGGCAAAATGATCATCAAAGCTGCCTGAAAGCGTGTGAAAGAGCCGGCCCATTCAGTGTGAACATAGAAGGCAAAAGGCAGCGACAATCAAGGTGCTTCCTTCCTCCTCACTTCCTGTTCAGTTGCAGCAGAACTGAATTACCAACTGACAACCTGCAGACAGGAAGTGGGACTTTTTCAGTTTGCACAGAGCCTAAAATAGCCCACCTTTAGGGTTATTATGTTCATAAAGGATATTCTAAATGTTGGTATTCAACTCTGGATTAACAGAATTAATTAAAGACGTCCGGATACAATATTGACAATTTAATTAGCAAATGACAGTTTAAACAGTAGCTTGATCATTATATATATATACTCTATATCCTTTACCATGTGAAAAAGCACTTTTTATCTGCCCACATTAAGTTAAGTGATTTAATTTGATAACATTTTAAACTCTGACGCCAAGGACCTTCGCACTGTGGCATATTTAGACAAGGCCTTAATGCAACTATCCAGTAGAAAGGGATCATGTGTGTGGCTGGAGTTTGGTCAAAGTGATAAAAGTGTGAGTGGTACACCACATGTCACTTCCTCTCTGCTTAGCCAGCTCAGTTGTACTATGCAAGGACACCTAACTTTCAAAATAAAAAGAACAAGCTATTCCAGAAAAAAGGCACAAAGAGTAAGATTTCTTCAACCAAAAACAAAAAGGTTTCGACTCATACACTAATGATCTCTCCTAATCATCACTTGTTACCTACTATGAGGTTAACACTCTGCCTCTGTTTTCTATTTTTCTGCCTTCACTCTCATTTTGCTTTTACCTCAATAAAGATGCCTTCTCAAAACGGCAATGAATGTCAAATGAAAGTCAAATGATTGTAGCTTGTTGCCTATATGTTGGAACTGCACACTCGTTTATTCATTCTGATAACAATTGATTTTCATTTTAAGGAGACATGGTTCTCTTTAGATGCTCAGATGACTTTTCAAATCTACCTTCACATATTCAAACCGCTCTATTGATGGGCATGGCTTGAAAAACGAATTCTCCAAGAATAAAATGTATGAACCCGTTCGTGTCATTCACATGGGAGAAAAACTGCAAACTGATCATTTCAATTGTCAACATTAAGGGGAAGCAGTTTGGGGACCCTTGGATTTCTTTTCAAAAATAAAGTGTGAATCTGAGGTTGGCTTATCACACACTGGCTCCATAACCCCTGTGCCAAGTTAGACAAATCCAAGTCTTTGGACCTTTAAGTTGATCCCTCTAACACGCCGACATGTGGACAGATGGTATAACTATAGCTATATTCCCCCAGGCTTGTCCGTGTTTGTACCTGTGAGGTAGAGGGCAAAGGAGATAAATCTGTGGTATTTGCTGAGGATGCGAAGCGGCTCCTCTCTTTGCACCAGAGTGAAGAAGCAGTCCGTCACGGTTTCACCATAGAAGAAGTAGTTGACACACAGCAGGAAGTACCTGTGGGGTGGAAGACATGTTCATGTTTCAAGGCTTCACACCAGCAGCATATCAGACATTCAGTATGCCTGCAGAAAAACCAGTGAGGCCATGTTAATGAACTCACCGACTCATCTCACTGCATTTTACAAATGTTTTGTCAAAGAAGAGTTTAGATTTTTCTGCTGAAGGCATAGGGAATGTCAGGATCATCCATCAAACTAATGTACACCACTAAAGCTAAGAAATAAAGATGCACCAATGGAAATGTCATATAAAAGTCACACCAGCCAAATTCAATGTTTGTTTGTTCTAAGACAAAAAAATGTGTAACTTTTCTTGGTGAAAATTAAATGAAATGTTCATAAATTATTAATATAAGATATAAGCGAAACATCTGATACAAATATTACTCTGTACTGTTTCTGCAGGGCTTTTATTACATTACATATTATATATCTGACGCTTTCATCCAAAGTGACCTTCATATAATTTAACACTGAAGACTTGCCTACAGGAGCAATTTAGGGTTAAGTGTCTTTCCCAAGGACTCTTCACATGTTGTCAGGAGGTAGGATTGAACTGCTGACCCCCTGATTCACCTATTAAAGACTCTCCCCTATTTATTATTTATTTATGTGTCAGTTTAACTACTTAATTATACAAAAATATGTATAAGTCAGTATCTATTTACACAAAAGTAAAGGTGTGTGTATTATATGTTGATTACTTTGAGCAGCAGGCATGGGAATGATTTGCAATATATTATTGAAGTGTCTCATTAAGTATTTTCCTCCAAGGTCCTGCCGGTGTTACGAATTAAAAGCTTTAGGTCTTGGTTGCTTGCACTGAAAAGATTCTACACCGACGACATGGTGTGTGTGTTTGCCTGGATATGATGTAAAATAATCATGTTGTATTTAAATGATCGGCCACTTCGATCGGTGCATCTCCACTAAAATCACAGCTCTGATAATTCACAATCTTTGCCATTGTTGCTGATTGGCTTAATAATCTACAATCTAAACCAAATGTGATCAGGTCAGTAAACAAACCTCAGGAAGTCTGCAACAAAAAAGACAAAAAAGCAAGACAACACAATAAGATGGAAGCACATATGCAATGTTCATGACACACAAATGTGATGTATGTATGTATGTATGTATGTATGTATGTATGTATGTATGTATGTGTGTGTCTCACCAGCTCAACGTCCTGAACCAGGGCAGGTGGTAGGAGTGGTACACACTGTAGCCAATGGTGATGATTTCCTGGAAGCACTTTATCTGAACAAAGAGGACCTACAAACGGAGAAACAGTGGGGCATCAGAAGAGTGTGTGTGTGTGTGTGTGTGTGTGTGTGTGTGTGTGTGTGTGTGTGAGAATATGTCCTGGTACCATAGTGACACAAAATGTCTGACAGGCCTATCTTCAGGGAATTCCCATATGCAGAGATCGTGCATGCTATTACAAGATGTCACTTATGGCGCATTCACACTGCAGCGCGGAGCTCGCTTTAAGCGTGCCGAACCGTGTGGGGCCTGTTTTTGGTTGCGCTCACACAAGGCCTAGTTCCGCCCCGGGGGTACTTTTTCTACTTTTTTCTGGCCCGACAAGTTGTGGTTCTATCGAGGCCAACAAGCGGGCGGAATATGCTAAACATATTTGACCGTGATTTCATTGTAATACACGTTTCAAAATGATGCCGAAGTAACAACATACTGATACCGGTTAGTACAAATCATGAATTAATGCTTTGACAAGTCTGCAGACAGACGGGAGGCGAAGAACCTTTTAAAATGCGTGATGCATCTTCTTATTACAGACACATGCAAACATTCGGTCTACCTACGCTGTAAAATATTATCTCTTCGATTTACACACGGCATCTATTGCACGTCTGCCCGTCCTGGGAGAGGGATCCCTCCTCTGTTGCTCTCCCTGAGGTTTCTCCCATGTTCCCCTTTAAACTGTGGGTTTTTCTCCGGAAGTTCTTCCTTGTACGATGTGAGGGTCTAAGGACAGAGGATGTCGTATTGTCATACTGATATTCTGCACAAACTGTGCTGTTGCTGTAAAGTGTCTTTACTGTAGGGTATTTTTATTATATGTACAGCACTTTGGCTCGACCAAAAATCGTTTTAAAATGTGCTATATAAATAAAACGTGATTTGATTTGTTGTCGGGAGATCGGCTAAGCTAACGCAATATATGCTCCGACCGTACACACTCACAACAACGGCCTATACAGACATAAATAAGCCAGCGACTGTATTCACCATGACACAGACAGTCTGTGGTTTGTACTTGTTTATAACTTTTGTCTAGTTTCTTAACAGATATGAGGAGCTGTGAGCTTGAGTGCTAACAGCTAACAGCTGATGTTGTTTTTCTGGGGTGCTCATTGAAGATGACGTCACGGCTCCGCCTACACTGCGTTACTATAGTAACTGCCCCAGCTCCTAAACTGTAATGTGAGCGCAGCATTAAAGTGAGCCAGGCCTAATAAGGCCTAACCAAACCAAGCCAAGCCAAACCAAACCAAACCAAGCCTGCAGTGTGAAAGCGCCATTAATGTCATGAGATAACAATTTACAGGAGAAGCTTCCAACGCCGCTGTGTGGACGGGCAGTTACACCTCTTTTTCAGCACTGGTTGGAAGTCACTTTTCTAACATAATCTCTGTAAGGTAACTCTGGAGGAGTCTGAGGGTTTTGCACGGCACCATCAGTGTTGTACTCACAATCATCATAAGCACTATGGGGCCTAGGTAGATGATGAGGAAGAAGAAGGAGATCATGGCTAGCGTGAGGATGCCTCGGACCCACCAGTTCCTCCATCTTAAAAAGGAAACACACACATTTTCTTTTTTATTATGCACATGCATCTCATAGTTCTTTTACAAGTTAACATAACTGGTTAGTAAACAACAATATATTTAGCAGTAGTAGACTTTACAAAAGGAAGTGGATTAAAAATGCTTTATAGGATACCTCGATCACAGTTTAAGAGTTTGAAAGTGGTCTTCGAGATGCCATAATATAAATCATTGCTTATCTGGTGGTCGTGAATAGATTACTGAAAAGGGCCACGTGGCACAGGAGCAGGGGCCCCAAGTGTCAAGGGCCCCCCAATAAAAGAGACACGACCAACCAGAAAAATAAATTAGCAAAAAA
>CALSBZ010042202.1:0-14408 GCA_943591055.1 Gobionotothen gibberifrons | reverse complement strand
TGAAACTTTGAAATAGTCCCATACTACCGACGATATGTTTGTTTACTATCCTGGCTTCACGGCTGCACACCATTTACGTCACAGCCAGGCATGAGTTAGGGAGCGCTGGATTTGTGAAAAACTCCCCTCTTCCTAAACCACTAATACCACAGTACTGGCAAAATGGGAGGAGCCGAGTAAAAAACAAGCGGCCCTCATCCCAATCCACCCACACCGCAGTATTTTTTTTGAAAAAATAAATAAAAAACGAATATCCGAATAATGAAATTGAAACCCGAATAGTTGGTCAACGAACGAATATTCGAATAGTCGAATATTCGGGTACAGCCCTAATGTATAACATCTGAAGATGTGTAGTTTTATTCATGTTTTTACATAATTGTACAGGATATTGCTATACTGTACTATTTCTCATGTTTTACTTCTACACATTAATATCTGATTTGTAAAACATCACAGACAGAAAGGTATATCCGTCATTTAATGGTAAGCTTTCTTCTTAGAGGAAGTACAGAAACACGTAACTCTGGATTTGTTTTAATGTTTGAGGTGCAATAAACGACACAGCAGCAGTTTGGCATGTTAAAACTATTATTTTCTGCCTCGCTCATGAGAGTAACAGCTGGCGAAATTACAGCCTCGCCTACTGATTTCAAATGTGTGCTCTAAAATGATATTTATAAATGACTATTATCATTATTATAAGCAAGACAATAAATGGCAAAGATATGTAGAAAATAAACGTGTTTGAGATACGTTCATAACTACGAAAAAAAAAAACAGAGATTTCGAGAATAAAGTCGTAATAATACGAGAATAAAGTCATAGTTACGAGAATAAAGTCGTAATGTTAGGAGAATAAAGTCATAATTACGAGATTAAAGTGACTTGAGAAGGAGACAACAGCAGCGTCCTGCAATACAATGAGGAATGTGGAGCATCTTGTGAAGCAGTACTTTAGTTTAGGCTTCTCAAATAACGAAATAGTTGATCTTTTGGCACATCAGCATCAGATTATCATAAGTATTAGAACTTTGAAAAGGTTGTGCAAGAAACTATGTCTATTATTTCGAAGAAAGAACCGAACGGGTTTTGGAGGAGATTGTCTCCTTTCTGCAGGAGGAAATGGCTGGTTCTGGCCGACTACAAGGCTATCGTTGGTTACATCTCCGAGCTGTTCAAAGGGGATTTGTTGTTTCACACGAAACGATGAGACTTGTAATCAAGGCTTTGAATCCAGAAGGAGTCGAACGATAGCCGTAGTGGAATCGGAATGAGCTCCCCATTGAAATCAGGACAGCAGATAGCCTTCACATCTTCCGGCGCAGACTGAAAACTCATCTCTTTCGACTCAGTTGAGTAAAGTAAGAACGCTATATTGGCAGATTCGGATTTCACGGATCAATAACTCATGAACAAAACGTTGTTCAGACACAAATTACGTCTCCTAAGTACCGTGGTAAGGTTGACAACGAACTACAATCACATGTTGATAAAAAAAAGCCAATATGCGCCGTCCTCCGAACTGGACACATTAAATTGGTCTCTTTCCGCAGCCGGAGAAGAAACGAGTGCCCAGGGACCGTCTGCAAAGTGCAACACTGAAAAAAGAGAATACAATAATATTCAATCACTTCACTATTATACAGTATATTACTACCAAACTCACTACACACATCAATAGTCTCCTGATGCTCATACTACAGCAGAGAGTTTGGAAGAATGTGCTTTTGAATAATTTTGGGGAATATTTATAGTGTAAAATCTTCAATAAACATGGCATCATCTTCAATAACGTTACTATTATAACAAACAGGAGACTATACCGATTGTTAGTCGCTTTGGATGAAAGCGTCAGCTAAATGTAGGGTGACCAGACGTCCCCGTTTTATTTCACCTTGCTATGTGTTTTTAACGTATATAAAAAAACGGGGACATTTCCGGGGACAGTTTCAACCGGGGACAGGCCAATACAAACGGGGACTGTCCCCGGTTGAAACTGTCCCCGGAAATGTCCCCGTTTTTTTATATACGTTAAAAACACATAGCAAGGTGAAATAAAACATTTCATGTCAGGAAACACTGGGTAAACAGACTGTGGTCAAGCCAGCCCCCACTTCGGAAAACACAGTCAAGCCAGCCCGCACGTTGTATGTGCGCGAATATCCTATGCATTACGGTAGGGGCCTGTAAACTGCCTTCAAAATAAAAGAGTTTACTCGGTCAATAACAAATATACCTAAAAAACACACCAAACATATTCATATACTGGAGCTTAAATTAAGAAAGATGTACTATATAATGTGATCAATAATAATTTAAAACAAACTACGTATAACTACCACATTATAACTGAGTGAATGTAAAATGTAAGGATACAGTTATGAAGACATATCTGACATTTCCACTGGGTGACTAATTTCAATTGATGTTGACACCATCTCACAACACTCCTAAAATAACATTACTTTCTGAAGCACAATTTAAAATGTATGCTGTTTAAAATCTCAAATTAGATCTATTGTCCATCTATATTTTGATTAATATTTAATGTAAACTGTCCATAATCAAAGAGTCATTCGTAGTCAATCAAATACTTATTTCACTTCAGGGTGATAGCCTATGGTGATAGCAGGAGACCCCATCTAGTCAATCAGACAATCCGGACAATCTGATGTAGAGTTTCAAAATAAAATACTTTTGAAATCTCATATATGGGCTATCGTCCTTCTGTTTTTATACAAGAATAAATAAAAAAACTGTCAAATTATCAAAGACTTATTTCACTCCAGGGTGATAGCAGGACACCCCACCTACTCACAGAATCAGGACAATCTGATGTACAGTTTCAAAATAAAAGACCTTTGAAGTCTCATATATGAGCTATCATCCCTCTGTTTTTAGATAAGAATAAAACAAGAACTATCCAGTATCAAATACTTATTTCACTTCAGGGTGATAGCAGGACACCCAATCTAATCACTCAGAGAGAATCTGGACAATCTGATGTACAGTTTCAAAATAAAAGACCTTTGAAGTCTCATATATGAGCTATCGTCCTTCTGTTTGTATCCAACAGTTAAAATGTTCGAATTACGTTGAACCAGAATTGTCCCCCTTTTTTCTTTAACAGTGAAGAAAATTGGATATGTTAATGATATATTGACCGCAAAACTCAAAATGTCACCGGTTTTAATTTAGAAAATCTGGTCACCTTACTAAATGTAATGTAATGTAATATTAATGTATGTAGTGAGTTTGATAGTAATAAACTGTATACTAGTAAAATTATTGAAGATGATGCCATATTTATTGAAGATTTTTACACTATAAATATTCCCCAAAAGTATTCAAAAGCACATTCTTCCAAACGTTCTGCTCTAGTATGAGCATCAGGAGACTATTGATGTGTGTAGTGAGTTTGGTAGTAATATACTGTATAATAGTGAAGTGAGTGAATATTATTGTATTCTCTTTTTTCGGAGTTGCACTTTGCAGACGGTCCCTGAGCACTCATTTCTTCTCCGGCTGCAGATAGAGACCCATGCAATGTGTCCAGTTTGGAGGACAGCACGTATTGGCTTTTTTTGATCGAAATGTGATTGTAGTTCGTTGTCAACCTTACCACGGTACTTAAGAGACGTACTTTGTGTCTGAACAACGTTTTGTTAATGAGTTATTGATCCGTGAAATCTGAATCTGACAATATCGTTCCAACTTTACTCAACTTTTCGACTCCACTTCGAGACAAAGAATTGCTTTGCAATGGGCTGTGTTCTTCCTAAAGTCCACAACAGAGACTCTCCACTGTCTTGAGAGCATTAAGCTCCAAGTGGTTGTCCATGTACCAGGTCTATAGCAGAATACATTAATTAGTGTACTCAGGACAGGAGTTTAAACGAGTATTAGTAACGTTTTATTGTTGGTAGCAGTCAAACTAGTACTGAGTTCAACAGTGTCAGTTTTATTAAGAACTAATGGTAAAACATATTTTTATCGAAAAATATAGCACAAAAACATGCATTCTTTTACTTGTCTTTTACTACCGTCAGCACCGCTTCTCGGCGATTACCGTAAAGACGCTATTAGCACTCAAAAATGAAGCGCTGCTCATTTGACCAAGCAAATGCGAGAGACGGCTGAGTTGACCGCAGTTCACTATCTTAGCGCACCCCCCCCCCCCCGTTCATAAAGTCCCCTCAAAATGCCAGTCACATTTGAATATATTTGCACTTAGGTGCGTGGAGACATGCTTTTTCGTATCTTTTCATAGAGGCGTAGTGTAACGTTTGAAGTTTTTCTGCAGTCTCGGTCAGAGGCAGCTGCTGTGTTTGGCCCGAGCGCTCCTGAGGAAGACAAGGATACTGGTTTTGGATGAAGCCACAGCAGCCGTGGACCTGAAAACAGACCAGCTTATTCAGTCCACCATCCGGACTCAGTTTGATGACTGTACAGTACTAACCATCGCTCATCGCCTCAACACTATCATGGACTACACAAGGTACCAGCCGCAATGCATTTTTATATATGTAATGTTACTTGAAATGGAAGTCGCAGGATATGCATGCAGAGTTTAGCTTTTGTCTGGTATTTGGTTTATGCAGTGTACAAGAAAAGATTAAAGGCAGGCATCATTGGTTAGATTATGTGTTATCCACAGCTAAATCTGCTTGTAGAATATACATTATTTTCAGTTCACCTGCACAAAGCAGCATAAAGTTCACCTGCACAAAGCAGCATAAAGATGGAAATATGCAAGTTAGGTCAGTTTATAATGTAAATCATATTTAAGGCAAAGTGTATCCTTGTCTGTGCTCACTTTTGTCTCTCTCTCCTCAGAGTCATTGTGATGGACCGAGGCTCCATCGCAGAGATGGACTCGCCCTCTCAGCTCCTCCGTCTGCAGGGAATATTCTATCAGATGTGTGTTGAGGCTGGTTTGGCCTGACATGTTGTTAACAACCAGAGACAGATCATGTGTGTTTCATAATCCTCCAGTTCTGTATATAATTAATCATCATTACAGAATAAAAACCTGGAAATCTATGTAAAAACATTTTAGGGCTTTATAACTGACCCTGTAAGTGTAAAATGTAAAGAGATGGTCATGTTATATCATGATACATAGCTGCAATTCAGAATAACCTTTGGAAGTTTTCAGATGTCTGAGTCAAACAATGTTGGGAAGCTCACATTATTTCAAGACTTGAATGTATTTCTAGAAATGTTTCATATCAAAGCTTGGCTTAAAGGTCTGCTGGTTAATAGTTCCAGTTTTGTATTTCTAATGAGGAATTGTTTTTCCTCTACACTTTTTGTTGTCTACAAGAAATAAAGTCAGTGAAATTAAACAATGATGCCACTGTATTATCAAGCTTTGAGCCTTGACTTTAGCAGCGGGTGTTATTTTAAAGAAGGATAACTAATGCTCAGTGCTGGATGTCAGAAATTGTATTTCAGCTGAAGAACATATATTCCAATAATATTATTTTATGTTTATAACAGCCTGAGCCAAGCTCTATGAAGGATTCTCATTAAGAAGACAAAGCCAACAACTTCTTTACAGTAGGTGGCGCTATGACTGGAGAGATATTGTACAGGGCTGGACACTTGCCATGCTCGTCAAATTTGGGGCCAATTAGATGATGTTCATTTGAATTACACTACAGACAAAAAAACAACATGGGGTGATAGTAGAAGAGTATTTCCCTGATTTGGCTGTTTTTTGTGCCTCTGCAAAACTCACATGAGCCAAAAAGAGGAGTCCGGCTTGACTGACCAGGACGTTTTTAGATTAAAAAAGCTTGTGATGAAAGTAAGGAAACAAATGAGCAGCGGTGAATTCAAAATCCCTAATGTGTGTGTTAATTAACTTATTGTTTTATTTTTGCTTTTAATATCTCACTCACAATGGACACTTTTAGAGTGGGAAGTTTGAATGTAAATGGAGCCAGAGAGTTAAAAAAAGAGAGCTTTAATGTATCAGACTGCAAAAATAAAACATGTTGATGTCCTTTTCTTACAAGAGACGCACAGCGACGTTTTTAATGAGACGGACTGGAAAAGGGAGTGGGAGGGGGAAGTCATTTTAAGCCACAACACCTCTCTCAGTGGGGGGGTGGGCTTCCTCCTCTCCAAGTCTTTTAATCCTGTCTCACTGGAGGTCGAGCATTTTATCAAGGGGAGGTTGCTTTTAATAAAAGCACGGTTTGAGCTTTTTACAGTTGTTTTTATAAATGTGTATGCTCCAACAAACGGTGCAGAGAGGAAGCTGTTTTTACTCAAAGTTAATGATGTTTTAAACGGTTGTGCCACGGAGGATTTTCTATTCTTGGGTGGGGATTTTAATTGTACAGAAAATGCATCTTTAGATCGCAACCATGCAGAGCCGCATCCAGCATCCCAGCATGCTCTGAGGCAGCTGGTCCACTCCCACGGCCTGGTGGATGTATGGAGAAGTATGCACACAGACAGCTATGGAATGCCATTTAAAGGAGCAGTAGGTAAGTTTGAGAAACCGCCTCGGCTGCACAAAAATTCCAAAGTACACAAACCGAAAAGAATCCGCCCCTTCCTTCAGACTTTCTACAGAGCACCTCCTCCAACACACATGAACGCGCACAAGATCATGATAATGAATGTAAAACAAATGTATAACACAGTTATTGTCAGTGCTTATATTTTTGAAGCTAGCATGTTTGTTTTGTGAAAATGTATTACAAATGTAATAACAAATGTAATCAGCTCGGTGTGCTCCGTAAATAGTCGCCATAGTTGAAAAGCAACTCAGATATTGACTCTGGTTTGACTTCTCCTAGTTTCCACTTTATTTTTCTTCATAATTTGCTCCATTACAGTTTTTCTTTTGCGACCGGTAGACGATGTTCAAGCAAACTCTGCCATGGTGAAAGTGTCCTCCTGCAGCGGAGTGAGCTCAGCCCCGCTGCAGGAGGACTGAGCCGCTGCAGGAGGACTGACCGAGGAGCTCACGGGAAACACGCCCAATAACGGCGCGCAATGACTGCACGAGTGTGTGTGTGTGTGTGTGTGTGTGTGTGTGTGTGTGTGTGCACGAGATTGAAGGCTGACAGACAGGTCGGCCAACCAGTTTTCACAGATGAATTTTTTTTATGGATTTTTTTTCAAAGCACTTAGAATATGCATTGCTATCAGGATATTAAGAGCATTCCATGGAATATAACAAAGTGTATCTCGAGCCGGTTTCTCAAACTTACCTACCCCTCCTTTAAGCCAAAATTGAATGAATATAAAAATAATTAAATAAATACATATATATATAAATATGCCTATGAAATAAATTCTGAAATAAATAAATGAGGCAATAAATATGTATACATGTACATTTAAATACACATTTATTTATTTCATGGGACTTTTATTTCATAATGACACGTTTATTTATTTCAGGGGACTTATATTTCATAATGACACATTTCCATTTCTTATATGCAAATGAACGGGGCGTGGTTAGCTCACAGATCCAGACCAAAGCAACAGCACCACAACACTGACTCAATAGCTCTTGTTTCACACTCCAGTACTCTTAAGTGGTTTGCAAACTGCCAATAAACCAAACCGGTTCCGGTTCAAGAACCGTTCTTGTGCTTTTCTGGTGCTTAACTGGTTCTTCTCTGGTTCCGAGTCCAGAGCCAGTTCCGGGCTACAGCCTGATTTAGCTCTGGTTCTTCCTGTTTCAGCCGCAGCGGAGCCGCCGGCTCTAAACACCGAAAACCGGTTCTTAGCTGACCCCACTTGGCTGCCCGGCAAGAACCAATAACCACGCTCACGTCGGAAGTGGGCGAGATTAACCTGAGCCATAATAACAGTGTATGGCGAATACGGAAAATGAAAGTTGTAACAAGCAGTAGCGCTGACCGACGTGACTAGAACGCAACCACACACTTGTAAAAAAATACAAGTCATTTGTACCATAAGTTCTTAATAACATTTGTTAGACTACTACCCCAAATACAATGAAGTACTTTTACTGTGTACTTTTTGAGTAATACTACAGTAGGTCAAACTCCTGTCCTGAGTACATTCTTTCATGTATTCTGCTATCTTTGATAAGAGATAATATCTATATTTCAGATATTTATTTAAATAAGAAGTGACCTTTGAATAAATATTGCAAAACAAAGCCTATATCACCTGCAGGCTTAGCTAGGGTGTATTTCTTCCTGCACTACAAGATTTCGATGTGTACAAATCTGGGACATTTATTGTGTCATTTCTCCAAACACATACAGTACAAATGCCTGTATTGGAGTCTTAAAAAGGTGCAGTAGAAGGACTTTAGCAGCATCATAAGAGGCCAACAAGAGTGACAGGGGTGAGTCACTGTGCTGAAGGTGTCACAAACGAGCTGAGAACCAAAGTGCAACACACGGGAAACCAGGGATGGTCGGTAACCAGCTTTATTACAGGCAATAGGCTGGTAGGAGACAAAACGGCAGATAGTAGGCAAAGGGCTGGTCGGGGACAGACGAGGGGTCCAGGAGATGGCAAGACGGGAGTCGCAGGTACAGAACAGGTCAGGGAGCAGGCGAAGCAGAATAATCCGAGTACAGGCAGGGTCAGGAAACAGACGAGGCAGGATGGTCAGGGACAGGCAGGGTCGAAACCGGGAGAGCAATCTGGAGGTAAATGCGGGAAAGACTGGCATAGTGCAAAGTACGATCTGGCACTGAGGTGAAAGTGAAGTGGGCCTAAATACTAAATGGAGCTGATGGGTGTAACATAGTGAGAGAGAGGGACAGGGTGTGGCTACCAGGTGACTCAGGAATGTAAATGCAGAAAATAGGTGAGTAAGAAAGCAGAACTGTGACAGAAGGAAAGTTGTGAACAGCTATCCAGGATAGTCTCTGAAGACTTTCCAAGGGGTAACAATGCTGCTGCTGGAGTACTGATCTAGTGGATCTAGTGTTGATGTCATCTGTCTACCATATCCTCTTAAAATACTCTGTCTAACATTATCTGTACATTACATTACATGTCATTTGTTAGACACTTTTATCCAAAGCGACTTACATACATTCAGTACTATGGACAATCCCCACAGGAGCAATTTGGGGTGAAGTGTCCTCCCCTGATTCGAAGGCCAGCACACTACCCACTGAGCCACAGCCTCCCAGTATTGTGAACGCTTTTAACGCTGTAATGTTGTGACATACTATTTGGTCCGGAGTTATGAATACCCGGAATGTTATATGTGTGACACCAGTTATGATGCTGTACAGAGCGGGAATAAAGCACAGTTAACGATACTCGCTGTCTCCTGAGTTGTCTATAATAAAGCAAGATACACATACAAAAGGACAACACTACACCTGGCGACGAGGATACCGCAACACATCGCAGAATGAGGGAAGAGAAATAAAACATCCATAATTCTGGATAAGCGGTAAGCGAACTACGTTGGCTAACACATAAGGCTAACAAGCTAGCCAAGCCATCCACGGGACGCACCATGGCCAATCTCCCACATTTCCCACAGTTTGATGTGCACACTGAACCCAGCTCTGTAGGCTCGAGGTGGAGAAGGTGGATTAAACGATTCACCAACTTCCGAGTGGCATTAGACATAAAGGAGGATACACCAAAACGTGCACTATTGCTGCACTATGCTGGATCAGACGTGTATGACATATTTGACACGCTGCCAGGAATGGGAGACGCTGGTGATTATGATACGGCCATAGCGAGCCTGCAAACCTATTTCTGCCCCAAAGTAAATACTGAATATGAGATCTATATTTTCAGATAAGCCAGGCAAAATGACAGTGAGACATTGGATGCTTTCCACACGTGACTGAGACAGTTGGCGTCAACATGTGACTTTACCGACACTGATAAGGAAATAAAGTCACAGATTATTCTAAACTGCAGGGCGGCGCTAAAGGACAGCGTTATGACACTTCAAAAACTACTGGATGCAGGCAGAGCTCAAGAACTGTCCGACAAACAAGCTGCAGGTATGGAGACAGGAAGATCACAAAAAGAATTCCCAGTGCATGCTGTACAAAAGAAAAGCTTCCAAAGTCATAAACAATTCAATAAATATAATAATGTGAAGCATGAATACAAAACCTGCAACAACTGTGGTGGGCATTTTCCTCATGAGGGAGGACAAGCAAACTGCCCAGCAAAGGGGAAAGATTGTAAAGCATGTGGAAAATTAAATCATTTCCAAAGATGCTGGAGATCACAAAACAAAGATTTTACCCCTAAAGCTGCAGAAAAACAACAACATTACCGACCAAAAAACAAAGTGTATCTGTCCCGATTCTTATGTCATGTCACGGTTTTAGTTTGGTGTGTCTGGTAATGGGTGTTTTGCTGTTCGGTTCTCCCTGTCATGTTTTCCTCCTCGTGTATTGTCTGGTCTTTCTCCCTGTGTTTTCCTCCCTGTCGTTAGTTTCCCTGGTGTGTCTAATTGCCTGATTGTGTTCACCTGTTTCCCTTCTGTGTCTCCTGTGATCATCCATGAGTTTAAATGTGTGTTTCTCTGCAATTACACTGCTTTGCAAAGCATTATTTCGCCAGGCAAGCAAAAACATTTTGAAGAGCATCTGGACAAGCCAACACACAGCACGGTGCTTAGTATGGGGTGGCTTTATTTATCAATACAATGTCCTGCAAATCCCAGATGCCATAAAGAATGAGTGCACCGTCATTTGTGAACAAATATAGGTTAATTAAAAATCTAAAAGGTGTATTCATCTGCTCTTTTGATTGAATGAATATGATTTAACATTGCAAACCAGAAGTATTACATGTTCAGACCAAGGTTGTGACATCTGTAAACATAAAGACGTGTAAAGATACAAATATTTGTTATCGTAATAATGATGAGCAAAATTAAGCAAAGATGTACAGTTTTAAGTCTTCTTGTAATTCTATATAGAATTATCATTCTAGATGATGTGTTACATTCCACCTAAGCCGTTCTATATAAATGACTCTGGTATGTGGTGGCTGACAATTCACTGCCGACATGAAGCACTGTGCAGGAGGAATCCTTCAGGCGAGTCAGAGCACGAGCAAACACACACACACAGTTTTAGTCACACTCACACATATATGGGGCATTCTACCAAATGAGTGCAAAGTGCGGTCCCACGACAAGAAAAACGATTTAACAAAACAATTAAGTATTCAGACATAGATATTTACTAAGACTAGAGAATGCAATTCCTGAAGAAATTGCTAGTGGGAATGCTTTATGCTGAAAGCCGACGCTAAACTGCTATGCTGAAATGTAATGTGTAAGAAGAATGTGAAGAATTTAGATTGAAATGATACATGAACACTGGGGGCTTGAATGTGTGATGAGAGAAGAAAAGAAAGTAAAAAGGCTTGGAATAGCAGCAGAATATTTGAACTGCAAACTTGATGGCGAATGATCTGTCGCCATGGCAACGGCATTTGATGACACCCAATAATACGCTTAGATGCGTTGACGGCTGCATCGTTACCAAACCTGTGAAGTTTTGGGGCGTTTGGAGCAGTTTCACTGAAGTTATGAGAAAGCCGTGTGTCATGGCGAGCATTGTGTTGCCATGGCAACGGCATTTGAAGAAATCTCAAAACTGTCCCGTAGATGTCTTCACGGCTGGACTGTTGGCACACATGTGAAGTTTGAGCACGTTTTGAACATTTTCATTATTATTATAGGAGTTATGGCGACATCATATTTTATGGCGAGGGATTCCATGGAAACGGCATATGGTGAGATCTCAGATTTGGTGTAGAGCTGTTGAGGCATGGACCGGTGATATACAAGTGAAGATTGGGGGACGATTGGACCGTGTTGATGCGACATCATTTTTCATGGCGAATGATCCGTCACCATGGCGACGGCATTTGATGACACCCCATAATACACTTAGATGCGTTGATGGCTGCATCATTACCAAACCTGTGAAGTTTTGGGGCGTTTGGAGCAGTTTCAATGAAGTTATTAGAAAACCTTGTTTGAAGGCGAGCATTGTGTTGCCATGGTAACGGCATTCGAAGAAATCTCAAAATTGTCCCATAGATGTCTGGACTGTTAGCACACAGGTGAAGTTTGAGCTCTTTTTAAACATTTTCATAGGAGTTATAGCATGAGGTTACATTACTCTCTCTCTCTTCTCTTGATCGCCCTCTCTCTCTTCTCTCTCTCTTCTCTCTCTCTTCGGCATATGATGATGACACCCCATAATTGACGTAGAGCTGTTGAGGGCAGCACCATTAACTATTATCTGAAGTCTGCTGCTCTGAGCATGTCAGTTGAAGTGATGACATCATTGTGTTCCGTGACATAGGTGTTTTTATTTGAGCTAATGAGTCGTCCAGAGATCAAAGGGTTCCATTGTTCTGGATGAGAGATGAACCTCTTACATGTGAACGTTTTGTGGAAGAACCGTAAGAGATATCTGTGAAATTTCAAAACGTGAAGCATGTCAAGGAAGTTGAGTATCTGAAGTGTAATTTTTGTGTAGTTTCGGGTTAATAATGTGGCCTTTTTGGCAGTTTAACTAAAGGTGTGCGGCTGCTGCTGTGAGGAAATATCAGCCTGAAATTACAATGGGCTTTAATGGAGGCATGTTGAATGTTTTTGTCACTTCATGCCCTCAAGAGGCATTTTGTTTAATTATTTTTGCTTGATTATTTGTCATTTTCAAGCTATGAGATGTTTTCCTACGTTTGTCATGAGAAAGTATGTCTCAGGAATGTAGGGTTTGGGAATTATGGCAGTTTAAAAAAAAAAATGAAGGCATATTTCAAGATTTCCTCCACTCTAGCTGTGACATCACGCACTCTAGTTAATGTTCAAATGTGAAGAAAACCTCTTAAACAAGGTCTGAACAATGTTTAATATCTCTAAAAGTAAGAATCAGATTTAAAAGTTGTTTTAGACGAATAATGTCAGAAAGATGTGTAACATTTTAAAGTTGGAATGAGGTTTGGGAGTGAAAGTATGAATGAACAGTTAGCAGTTGAAGTCGCATGAAGATTTGTTGAAGTCTGAATATTCCTCCATTGACTTCAATGTTAAAAATGTGATGAATTATGGGATGTATCTCTGGAATTATGAAAGTTATGAATGATAAAAGTAATAGCCATCGATTCCCGACCGAGCTGAACGTTTTGATGTTTGAACGGAGTTTCTGCGATGTTCAATGCAGGAGGAGAAGAGGGCCAAAGTTTCGGCGGAATAATAATAATAAACTTTTCCTGCGTAGAAGAACAGTGTTAACAGCATTCCCACTAAATAAAAAACTATACTCAAAAAATCATGTCCCCAGTTTTCATGTCACTACCGAAACACAAGGGGTTTTAGTCCAATGGCTGAGCCTGGTTTTTAGCCACACCCCTGCACTTTTGACAAGGCAGTGACACTGCATCCCTGTCCCTCATGGCTGAATGGCAAGTAGCTATATCCCATACTTTTGATATAAATCTGTTCCCAAATCTGAAAATCGGTGTGTAACCTTAAGAATTGTCACTACCGAACACATATTATCTTAAATTAAGTAAAGGTTTTCAGGGTTTTATGCAAAGTATTAGGTCTTTATGTGTGTAAACCTCTTCAAAAACGTGTATGCTAGCCATGTACTTGCTAGCATTCTTTAGTTATACTCAATTTTAGCTAGAATCGTCACTACCGAAACAGTCACTACCGAAACAGTCACTACCGCAACATTATGCTTAAGTTTCGGTAATTGACATGATCGTTTCGGTAGTGACAAAATGGAATGGAAAGTAGGTAAATCCCACCATTTTGAAATAAATGTGTTTTCACACAATTTGCAAATCAACATGGCACTTTCTGCAAACCACTGCACACGTTTCTCCACGTAAGACACAGCAATCTGACATAAAGTCACGTGTTAGCAGGTTTAAAACACTGCTATTCAAAATGCCTCACACATGGACCAATGATCAAGAAACACGTTCCACCTGACCAGGATGAATCAGGATGTTAGCACTATAAAAAGACCACGGGTGAGTACTTTCTTACAGCAACAATGGAAGCCAACATGGAAGCAAGAGCAAGAGGAAGAGGAAGAGGTGGGGTGAGAGTGAGAGTGAGAGGAGGAGGAAGAGCTGGGCTGAGAGTGAGAGGAGGAGGAAGAGGTGGGTGAGAGTGAGAGGAGGAGGAAGAGGTGGGGTGAGAGTGAGAGTGAGAGGAGGAGGAATGAGAGGTAGAGGTGGAGCTGGAGGGAGAGGACGTGGACAAAGAAGAATACTCTCTAATGAAATGAAATGTGATCAACCATGGTTTGACGATGAGAGAGGCTGGACAGAGGGTTCAGCCTAATCTAAGCCGATGTACTGTTGCCTCTGTAATCCGGACACTTATACCTCATTCACACCAACGGTGTTTCAGGGCCGGCCCG
>CALSBZ010042201.1:0-16859 GCA_943591055.1 Gobionotothen gibberifrons | reverse complement strand
TTACACGTCCTCTTTAATTGACACCAAAATGATGATTTGTGGTTCAAACCTTCTTTTAAATCTTTTCTTTTGACCCTCCAACAGATGTGTCTCAATGGAGAAGAAGAAACCTCAGATTCCTTAGAGTCCATCGAGGTGAGTTCCTCCGAGGAGTCGTCTCCCCTGCTGTGTCCCCTTCCCAGGATCCCCCCACCCCCCACAGGACCCCATCACAGAGACACCCCTACCTAACGTGATCCAGGAGACTGAACCTCCTTCCTTACAAACTGATGAACTTAGCGGAGAAATGCAGAAAAGTGAAATGATTTGAATCAAAATAGTCACAGCTCAAATGCACTGACTTTGTTGAAAGCTTGAAAGTGAAATGTTAAACTGGACGAGTAGGACAAATAGTGATGAAGCTTAATGTTTCAAAGAAAAGTTGAAAAGGTATAAACAACTACAGTAAATGTGTATTAAAGCAACCCTCCTGTGATATATAGCTATGCGTACAAATATGTTTTAGTGAGGGAGGGGTCAGACTGAGTGAGGATGAACACTGTGCTTTGTTTCAGGAGGAAACTCAGTTATAGGTTGCTGTGGAATAGTCCAAAAATCAGCTCCTATCGTCTATTCCTTGACCTCTGTGTGAAACGTCACGGGGTTAAGGGATAGTGGATAGGAGAATTCAAAAGGACTTAGGAGAAGAGACTGCGGTGCTTTGAGAATCCGACTGCACTTTCACTATCCGACGTGTTTCTGATGCGCCAGCGGACGTCATGAATGTGGGTCTGCTGCTGTGGGGAAACTATGGAAACTACAGTTTTCTATACAGCGGAGTCCACCCCCACTCAAAATACCTTCCCGCGCCTCTGCATGCCTATAACAGCTGAATGCGGCGATTACCATGTTGTTCAGCAAAACGCCTCACAAACGTATTAAGATCCAAAGCTTTAGTGCGTTTTGATTCAATGCTGAGTACAGCCACACTTGAGAGTCTCTTCTCTGTCATTGTAGACCGCAAACACCTCATTCCTTCCGTCTGCTTGGGTCCGAATGCTTCTCGTTTTGCACCGTCCCGTTCAAATGCCGCCAATCATATTTCCAAGCTTGCACCAGGGCCGGGGGAGGGGTTACAAGACTTGCATCTTGTGCTGCATTCACTTGCACTCGGACATTAGAGATGTTCTCATAAATGTCCGATGAGCCCCAACTTTTCTTTCAAAACAAAGAAGCCAACTGGGGTGGCAAGGCTATTTTTTAGGGTGGCAGTTGCCACCCCAGTAGATCCGCCCCTGTGTGGAGTTCACATTGTTTAGAAACTTTAGACGATTGTCTTGTCTGCGTTGTTGACATTTTATTCTGCTTTTGATTCTTTAAGAAGTTGCCGGTTATTTAATTCCTGTTGCCAATTGACGATCAGCTGTGTGCACAGGCGGTTTAATGCATTGTTTGGTCAGACTCTGTGGAGTGACGTGTATTTGTTGACATGTTGATGCACTTCATCTTCAGTCAGTATTTGTGTTCATCTCTTAACGCGTCCTTTATTTGGTCCCATTTGCACAACAATACCCCTGAGCAAGAAATAAGTTGTACTATCTCATTTCATAACATTTACTTGGAGTACATTTCTACTTCAATCAGGAGAGACGTGATGTATGAAATACATGTTTATTACCGGGACACGTAATATGAATGAAATAGTGATTGACAGATTATAACAAGTGAATGAAATGGTGTTTGGTGATAGGCCCCGGTTTGCAGGATGATCATTCAGGAGGTATAGACACTGGCGGTGGTGATAAGTAGTTCGGTCCGGTCTGAAGAGAGAAGGTTTTTAGCTTGGCCCTGTATGAGGAGACAGGAGGCGAAGGGGCGGAGGAGGGTTGCACGTTGCCACCTGAAATGACAGCTGACGGAGAGGGAAGAGCAGATTTAAAGGGGTTAGCGGGTGCGATGATTGGCTAGCCGGGGAGTAACGCCCCCGATCACTTATTGAGAGAGGAGAGTGTTGAAGTGACGTGTAACACCAGAGGATATTGGTCTTCCTGATTGAACTTGCGCTAAGCTTCATTTGTCTGCTTTTTACTTCTATCTAAGTATATTTTTACCAAAGTAATCGTACCTTTTTTACCGAGTACGAATTCTTTAAACAGACTATGGTAAGGTTACTTTTTATGACTCAAATCAATGCAGTATTGCATCACTACACTGAACAAGTATGGCGCGTCTCTTTATCTGATTTTGAGTGCTTTTTTTTCTATCTTACATGAATATCTTTATGAAAGAATCAGCAGTTTCATAATAGACAACTTTATTGTGTCCGACAGCTTCAATATCATGTGACCCAATGACCTCAAATCGATGCAGAATTGTATCGCTACACTGAACAAGTAGCACACGTCTTATCATTGGATTTTAGTGCTTAAGACATAATAGCTTTTCTTTTATTGCGAACTATTGGATTACTTTCCAATAGCTTCCATATCACGGGAACCCTAATCATAGGAGCATTGTTCTACACTGGACACATCTCTTTTTAATTGGATATTATAGCGTTGTCTCCACTCTTACATAAATATTGTTATTAAAACGTTTTTCTTTTCAAAAGCTTCCATATGAAGTGACTGCAAATCAATGTAGTATTGTATTACTACACAGGACTAGTGCTTTTTCACGTAAACATATTTTGATATTGAGCTCTTGTTTTATCAGTTGCAGATGTTCAGATTTAGCTCAATACATAAACCCACATTAGAAATGAATGTACAAATGTTTCATGAACCAGATCCGAACCCCAACATTGTTCATGTTCTTAAATAAAATAACAGTGAGGATTGATTTTGTTTAATTTCTTTATTGCAGAGACTTTTTGTGAGTGTTGCTTGTATACATGTCAAGACTCAGTCCACTGTGCTGTGAGCAGTATTACCGTGGTGCGTTCACAGCCGGGGGAACGTGATCACGCCGGCCGCGGCGTCACGTGTCTTGGTTAATCAAGACGAGTCCGATGACCTTGATTGTCACACTGTAAAATGTCCTTTTTAAACCGGAGCGTTTTCCCATCTGTCGGCGCGGAGGACGTGGAGCTGCACGACCTCGTCCCGTCACACACACCGTCACACTCTGAGGGACAAAACAATGCCTACTGCAGAAAGCCCGCGGGCGCCGCTACTGCAGATTCGAAACATGAGGAATCACCATGTGAGTGCATTAGAGTAAAGTAACATATTACGACAGATGGTCCAATCAGAAGTAGTGTAAACGTTTACAAATCCACAACTTTCCTCTCCTCGACTCGCGTCTGTGGACCCAACCAGTTTCTTTTGTTTAGCAATGTTCTTGTTGTTTTTTATTTACATCAGTTAAGTATTGCCTCTTCTCATCTAAGGCTAATATATACTCACTTTGCTACGACCAGTTTCAGTGTTTTTCCGCAGATACGCTTTAATTGCATAACTTCCCAATTGTTCCTTTTTGACCAGGAAATCACACGTGATTCGCTAAATGCACAGTCAGAACTAAAGTGCTTAATGAGACTTTTATCCTCCGTGTAAGCTGCCACTTTCAAGGGGGATACAGATGATGGTTAAAAAAAAGAAAAGGTAATCTCCAGATTGGGATAAAAACAGGCTCAGTCTCCAGGAATATGAAGGAGCAGGAATGTAAATGAATTCTTCCAGAGAGGCTTTTTATTCAGCTCCCCCTTTCTCTCACTCAATGAGGGGTTGGGTGGATGCTGAATGAGCGTAGGACCAGACTGAGGATGCAGATTGTGGGTTTCTGGAGCTGTGCCCTAGCTGCTGGCTCCGCCTCCTCCTCCTCCGCCTCCTCCTCCGCCTCCTCCTCCGCCGCCGCCCTGGGCTTTGAAGCAGTCCTCCGTCACGCCCTGAGAGGCCAGCTCCGACAGGACGTTGTCCAGGTAGTTGGGGTCTGGGTATCCGTGTCCCGACAGGTTGGACATCATCTCGGTCTTGTGGTGGATGTTGTTCCACACCACGGTGTCCGGCTCCCCCGTGGTGCTGGACGTCCCCACGGTGAAGATGAGGCGCCGCATCCACGCCACCTTCAGCAGCTCCAGCACCTTGAGACGGAGAAACAACATTAGAGCTCTGATCGACTCAAGGCTTTTATTGTCATGGGTGCAGAGCTACAGTGTAGTTATGACAATGAAACTCTTAGGTCACAGGCTCCTCCCACAGTGCAACACAATAACACAGATAACAGTGCAAGTAAATACTTGTAAGGGAAACTTGTGCAGCAATGGAGAGTCAGGACTCAGAGAGACACGAGGAGAGCTTTGATGTCAAACACTGATAGTTTATTACAAGTATCGGCCGGAGAATTTCACACCAGAGGTTCTGACTGCACGGGTGGGTTGCCACATCAATTCTGACCAGCCTCTCTCTCGATAGACCTTTTAACTAGTTTACAGAGTTAATCCACATATTTGGGGAGATAGACTAAACAGCTGGGCACCCTGAATCACTTGCGTCTGACCCGTAATGGCCTCGAAGCCAGCGTTCCCACAGCCGTAAACCATTTCGTGACCGAGAGTTGAGCTGGTTTATCAAGATAGCTGGAGCCTCCCATTCCTTAAGAGAGATAACAGGCTCCGGGTTGATTGTAAACGTCAACACACAGAAAAGGTTAAATATCTAGGAGTAAAGACAGAAATATTCCCTAACAAATAATATAATAGAAATAGTGCAGACTAGTCTATATACAAGTCACTGGAATATTGATATATGTAAGATGCAAACAGATGAGTGTTATGGATGTCCTTTCAACAGTTCAGGTGTTTAACAGTCGTACGGCCTGTGGGAGGACACTGTCCCTGAGTCTGGTGGTTTTAACAGCACCAAGTGTTTATGCATTTAATTAATGGCCATAAACGTACAAAATAACACGTTAAATTAAAACAATTGAGAGCTTTTTGTTATATGGGGTTTTTGATCTGCAAAGGCTAAAGTCCCCTCCAGAGGGAGTTTCACTCACACACAAAGGTTTGGTCTACAGATACCTCATTCACACCAACGCAACTCCGGTTCAAGCTCCGTGTTAGAGCTTTTCAGGTTCAGAACCGGTTCTTCGGTTTAGCTCTAGCTCTTTTCACACAGCCCAGAGTCCACTGGTAATGCGTCATTGCGTCATCGTCTGCGTCATGACGTTACCATTTGCGTGCCTGCTTCATAAAGCCAAACCGCGCGGATGAAATCAGTTGCATTCATTTCTTATGGCTCTATCTGCAGCTTTTGCAGAGTCATTTCTGTGGTGACTATATTCTTATAAACAAGTGTACTCGTGTCAATAAAGGTTTTTTTAAAACACAACTGCTTCCGAGATCGGTCTTATTTCTTAAGGTGGACTGAACCATGAGTGTGGAGTAACGTTGTATCTTTCATTTAAATGAACTGTAACCTTCACCCAAGTATGTAACAGCTGTTCTCAAATGAACACGTGAAGTAAAGTTTAATATTTATAGTTTTATAGATTTATAATTAGTTATAATGAGAGGTGATCAACGTGAATGCTCAGGTTCCACCTTAACACGCAGACACGTTGCTTCACCATGAGCAGAAACCTTTATATATACAGTCTATGGCAGAAACACTGAAACTCTGAAACTCTTGTTAAGTTTCTCCGTCGTTGTACAAACTGGATACAACGCGGACTTTCTGTTGTTGTTCAGGAGTAGATCCTGTCTCTGCCCCCGCCTCGACGTAAGTGTGACGTATGTGGTGCTTTTGCTCTGGCCGGGCAATTTTTTGGTGCTCGAAATGAACCGGATTCCGGAGCTAAGAGGCTGCTCAGCTGCGGTATGAAGAGGAAAACCCGGTGCACCATAGATTACTTGAGAAAATTAAGCAGCAACTTTTTTTCGATTTATAAAAAATGCAGCTAAACATTCTCTGGTTTCCAGCTTCTCATTTGCGAACATGTCCTGCTTTTATTTCTCTTATATGACCGTATACTGATGGTGTTTGGGTTGTGGAGGGTTGATTGGAAAACAAAGGAAATTGGAAGACATTATTTTGAGCTCCGGAAAAATAGTCCCGGCAATTTTTACTACTACTACTCTTTAAAACATGCTCATAGAGCTGCAACACATCCATTGCTTTACTGAAAAGACCAAAAACAGTTTTTGTCCTATTTTGGATAAACTACCCTTGTCAACAAATATGTTACGAGCCATTAGAGAAGGCACAAGTCTAACTTGGTGTGAAAACAAACAATGAACCTGAAATGGGATTACATAACTTCAGTAAATAAGCACTTATTGTGAGGGAATAATTCTGTCTTCACTCCTAGAAATGTAAACCTTTTCTGTGTGTTGACATTTACGATCAGCCCTGCTTCTTATCTCCCGTAAGGAATGTGATAATGCAGTCGTATGTTGATACTATACGTTTTATGGCTTGACCTAGCGGACATAGGGAGTTTAACTACTGTGAGAACGCTGGCTTCTAAGCACCACGGATGTCAGAGACAGTCTCCAGGTGTTGATGCCCATCCCCAATATGTGGATTAACTCTCTGTAAACTAGTTAAAAGGTCTATCCAGAGAGAGGCTGGTCAGAATTGACATGGCAACCCACCCGTGCAGTCAGAACCTTTTGCTGCTGTGACTTGTGATATGAATTCTCTGGCCGTATACTTGTGATAAACTATCAGTGTTTGACATCAAAGCTCCAACTCTCCTCGTGTCTCTCTGAGTCCTGACTCTTCATTGCTGCAGAAGTTTCCCTTACACTTATTACACGGCCAGTCGGCCACATTCTCAACAAAGTAACGATATGACTTCCAATATTAATTGAAATGCTTTTATGGATTTAGAAAATGTATGTATTGATTTCAATTGACATGCATCCGCTAAGAAAAATTGTCCGTTGTTACTGTTTGAACTAACGTAGCAACGGCAGGAAGGCGGAGCTTTTTGATTTACAGATTTGAAAACATCGCTGCTTGCTTTAAAAGTAGCACAATTCATTATGTCAAAGCTTGGAAAGTATCTAGATATTTGTGTATGTTTCTGCCTGTTACTTCTCCGCTGTTTTCTTGTCGCTCTTCTCTTGTCAGTTTCAGCCCAACTGTATTCAGTTAAATAGAACGGACTTCTTTGTGCAGATGTGAGCGTCCTTAACAACGGTCAATAAGCGCTTGACAGCGGTCTGTCTGTTCTGGATTAACAACGTGTCACGTGTTCTGAATTGACCAATCAGAATCGAGTATTCAACTAAGCCATGTAATAACAACTGATGAACGGGTTCATTGATGGAAATGAAGCCATATTCTGAATGAAACTAGTAAGAGGCAGCTGCTGTTTACCGTTTGGAAAGACGGTGATAGTTTGGGACCCAGATAAACAAAAGTGGAATCATTTATCCACTATTCCATTAATGACAGTCAACAGGTTATTTATAGAAGCCAAAGTGTGTTGGCAGCGAGCAGGAAAAGCGGCTTCTAATTCATCATGGAAACAACAGAACTTTATAATAAGAGAGCACAACATGTTTTTAATGTAATCACAGTGCCACCTGCGGTCCTGAGGGAGCTGTGTGCTGATCCCAGGTCTGCAGGAATGACGAGGATCTCTTTAAGTGTTGCTCCATACATGGATGACATGCTGAGACCTGGTTTATACTTGAAGTAGTAGATGTGTATTTTTGTTTTTTTCACAACTGCCAATTCTGATTGTCAAGTTGGAGTGTGTGTGTGGGTGTGTGTGTGTGTGTGTGTGTACCTTGCGGCCCTTGTCGTTGTCTGGCAGGAAGCAGAAGCGAGGGAAGCCTCTGCAGCTGTACGGCTGTCCGGGGTTAGGGTGCTCCGGGCCCTGAGGAGGGGGAGGGGGAGGATTTGATAAATGAAAGACATAAAGTTTAACACAAGAACAGTGATAGTACAACAATCTAATAACAGTCGTTTCGAGATAACCTGAGACTAACAGCTCAATACAAATCTGATTGTGGTCCTTGTAACTTTAGAGCAGCGATAAACACAATGTGTCTGCACTTAAAGGATAATAAGAGTTTTCCCAAAAGAGCGAAACAAAGGAGGGCGTCGCTGTGAGCCAGGCACAATGAGAGGAGCAGACACTGAGCTGAAAGTCCGGGTGCCGTTTCACCTCCAGACCATTCAGGGTTTAGCTCACCAACTCTGTAAGCTATCAAACTAAAGCACTCAAAGTAACTCAGAAGAAGTCTGAACTCGACTTGAGATACAGAGTTTAAGAATTGGTAAGTCTTGCAACAAATGCTGATTGAAGTGTGTTGCTTTGGAATCCTTTGTCAAAGTTCAATCAGAGAAACTCACTCCGGAGGGAACGTTGGGATGTTGGCCTGTGCAGACCATTTACATGCACAGAAACCTATAGAACACGTAGCGTAATGCTCTTTAAAGACGAAACACTCTTTACTAGGAGCCCATACTCTCTGAATTTCATCATAGTTGTCGTGTCCTCGACAGTTGAATGACCGCCACTTTTCAATCATCATTTTGGTTCAGGAGGAGAGACTGTGGCATCTGGTGTGCCAGGATGTTATGATTGTGCAGCCCTGCTATATATAAAAGATGTGAAATAAAGACTGTGGGTATAATCCAAATGAAGTTGGACTCGTATCATTGGCTCAGACGCACCTGCAGGCCCGGAGGGATGCTGTAGATGATCTGGATGGTTCCACAGTCGGGGTGTCCTGGCAGCGACTGGCCGATGCTGTAAATCTCCATCTTGCCTTTGGGCTGCGTGCCGGTTTTCTCTCCGTAGATTGTCTTACACGAGGGGCACTGCAGGCTGCCGTCCTGAGGAGAGCACAGAGAGAGTTAGACCATCGGTACAAACAGGGCCGGATTTTGGCATAGATCTGGGGGGTTTGGGGCGCTGCGCTCGTAGCTCTTTCTTCACCGTTGGTGCTCATCCTAATTTTAAGTAAATAATTAAGTAAATGTAACACCCTTTTCACCTCGGTTATACTTTTCATTTTCCCTGTACGATGGGCGCTGTAAGTGATGAAAGTGGGGGATGTTGGCTTATCTGGCGCCCGCAGCTCACAGTCAAAGTGCAAGTGAGCGAGCTTGGGAGAGAGAGAGAGGGCGCACCGGTACCGGCGCTGTTGTTATTAGCATCTGGTGCTAGCTGCGCTAACGGATATAAGAAGAAGTTTCTACAACCAGGGTGGAGGAGAGCTCTCCGAGGTAAAGGACTCTCTGTGTTTAGATAGTTCACTTTAGTCTAAGTTATCTCAGTGGGTCTCAAACGGTTTGATCACAATTTATGTAAACACATATTTCCAAGGCACTCCTTTATAATTATTATTAGGTTTGAAATCATTCCAATGTATACTATAGGACAGTAAACCAACAATATCCTTTAAAAGTGGAGAGATGAAAAAAATGCATGAATTAATGTTAACTAGGTAAAATAAGATGTGAAAGAACAACAAAAATTAAATACATGTATTTGTTATTGGCTATGGAAGGTTATTGGTTATGTTCACATACTTATTTGGTTATTAAAATGTAAACGGATCTTTTTCATATGGGTGTTTTAGAGTTGTACCCAATAGATCAGGTCTCTAGTAATTATGTTTAAAGTGCACCAGATTGAAGCATTTTACTTTAAAATGTTCAAACATTTCTTCCCGGGGAGGGGCATACCCCCGGAACCCCCTAGAGGATGTGACGTCCACCCCCCAATTCAAGCATGTTCATACAATACTGCTAGAATCTCGCCTAGGGCAGCAAACTGGTTAGAACCGGCCCTGGATACAAATGAAGATATACATGGGTCCAGCCAGGACTCTCTGTTCCCCTCGCCAAGGAACAATACCTCCAGTACTACATTGTTGCTTGTATGTATGATATAGTTATGTGTAGGCGGCGCGTGGCGCAGTGGACTAGTGCGTTGGGATCAGGGGAGCACAGGTTCAAACCCACTGACACACTTCACCCCAAATTGCTCCTGCGGGGATTGTCCACAGGATTGAGTATGTAAGTCGCTTTGGATAAAAGCGACTAACATGTAACATGTAATGTGTATTGCCAAACATCTTTAAAGGACCACGGTTGTACACCTTTAAGCTCTTTGTTATTCTGGCTTTAATAGCATGCTTTGGACATTTATAATAATGTACATTTCTACTCCAGTTTGCACACAGCCTGTTGCAGGGCTGGGTGTAAGCTGTTCTGGTCTTAGGGAGAAACACGAGGATATGTACAAATATTGAAACAGCGACTTTTTCAGAAAGGTGGTTGAAATAAAGAAGAAGGCTGTTTTGTGTTTTACATTAATCGTAGTACGCTTGTATGTAAATGGAGATTTAGGTATAACTTTAAGTAGCAGATCTACAGCCGCCCTGATAGGGTTTGTTGTTCCTGTTCTGCATGGTCAAATTACAGCTTCTGTCCATGGAGTCTGGTGTCTTTGAAGAAAGCATAGATGGCTTGAGTGTCCTCATGGGAAATGGCTGTCTGACAGCAAGTTGAAGCCCTCAGAATATTCTAAATTAGTGGTGCCCGATAATTATCGGTCCGATATTAGGAATTATGACGTCATACCGATAAACCCGATAACAGTATTAATAGCCCCGATAATATACAATATATTTTTTGGGTAAAAAAAAAGAAAAAAATACTGCGGTGTGGGTGGATTGGGATGAGGGGCGCTTGTTTTTCACTCGGCTCCTCCCGTTTGCCAGTACTGTGGTATTAGTGGTTTAGGAAGAGGGGAGTTTTTTACAAATCCAGCGCTCCCTAACTCATGCCTGGCTGTGACGTAAATGGTGTGCAGCCGTGAAGCCAGGACAGTAAACAAACATGTCGTCGGTAGTATGGGACTATTTCAAAGTTTCAGAGTTAGATAGTTCGCTTGCTATTTGTATTAACAAATGCAATGCACACTCCTTCATACTCTGATCGATAACGATATACGGGACATACGTTTCACCACGGACATATGGACCAGTGATGTTAGCCCCGTTAGCATGCTAGGTCTGACGGCGCAGTGGCTGGACAAAGACTACAAACATTGACTGATTGACTCAATTATGTTTATTTGGGAAAATAAATATGGTCACTTTGAAGAGTCAAAACGGTTCTTGGCTTTGTTTTGTTCATAGTAGTAATGCTCATGTCATTTGCTCACTACTAGTCTTTTTTTTACCACCAGGTGTGCAAAAACTACAGGTACATTTAATATATATATAATATTATTATCGGGTATCGGTCTTGAGAAGCAGGAAGTTATCGGTATCGGTATCGGTTTCAAAAAACCAATATCGTGCATCCCTATTCTAAATGTTAAACATGAGCTGATAGTTTGTTTTGTAGGTGGCTCAAACACATGTCCCTGCTCCCCTGCATCCTCAACAGCTGCGTACCTTGGTCCCGTTGTTGTACATGGCCAGCATGCAGAGCATGTGCAGGGTGTGTCCACATTTGATGAACTTCCCCACGGTGTCTGGCAGGACGCTCGGGCCCTCCTCTGTGGACTGCGTCTCATAGCCGGATGCGTTGGACAGCTGATCCATGCAGATAATGCAGTCCTGAGGGAGAGAGGGGCGTGTTCAGTGTAAGGCCAACAGCTGCAACATGAACGATCATCAAAATGCTGAGCTGAATGTTTTCCATTTATGTTTTGACCCTTGAAGCATGTGTGTGTGGACTACAATAAAGCTCTCTGATGTCTAGGAGGAAAGAAACATGAAACATTTACCTCGTCCTGCACTCCGGCAACTACCTCCATGTAGCGCTGAATCACCTCCTCAGGTCTCTGAGCGGAGGCTGAGAGGAGAGAGAGCACAGAGTGATGAATGAGCTGCAACACACCCACAACCTGTCGTACAAACAGCTGAGGCTCTGCTGAGGTCAAAGGAAACCACTCGCAATCTTATTTTAGATTTTCAGTCAAACATAAGCTACAGAAGATATGGATTTCTACTCTTGCTGCAAAGAATACATCCAGTTCAGGCGGCTGCTAATCAAACATCCAAACAATCAAAAACTGTGCGTCTGAATACACAAGATAAGAGACAAGCACAGAGACAACTTGGATGAGGACGAATACTAATGAGGGATGGAGACAGACATTTAGTGCATGTATTCTCTCACGTGTGTCAAATCTGTTCAAGAAACTCCTTCCTAGCATCGTTATTTCCCTGGTATTTATTTTTACTGACTATTAACATGAAGAAGCATCCGTATTTTTATGTAATTTTCAGTTATTGGTCTTTGTATTTCATGTATTTTCTACCCCCCCTTTTTTTTTTATGCTGCCGTTTTATGTTTTGTAACTTTTTGATTGATGTCTTATAATGTGATCGATGTCTTATAATGTGATCATAGCTCATAGGGGTGAGGGTGGGAGGGGCAAGGTAGCTATTTCATTTTCCTGCAGACCATCTTCTATACATGTGTACCTACCGTATTGCCATTCTGATGTCTGTCAAAAAGCCAATAAAAATATTTAGAAAAAAATAAAAAATAAACTCCTTCCTGAACATTTACGAAACCTTTTTAGTTTGTTATACAAGAAGGCTCCATTTAAAAATGCATAATTTAAAAAAGGGTAGGAGGTTTTCTTTTCCTCCCGGCTGAGGAATAGGAAGGAAATATATTCATTGTTTCCAGACATCAACACTTTTTATGCTTTTGTGTCTGAAGTGTCAAGAGCATTAATTCAAGTTGAAGTGTCAGACAAAGAGTGTGAAGGAGGTGTTATTTATGGTCATGCAGAGAAGAACAAATTACATCAGGCTGAAGCGAAGAAGCTTAATATATGCAATCGAGGCGAGTTGCACGACACGTCCTTCGCTACAGCTAATTCACCGACAGTATAATCTTATCTATGAGCAAGAGCGCTTTGAGGTTGTCACGGTGAATGTGATACAATCCGTGTAAAGGTTGATTTAATCTGGCTCAATGCTGCGTTCATTTACCCCCATTTGATCAAAAGTGGAACAATCCAAGTGTGCTGGATAAATACATTTAACGACTGCTGAAGAGTGAATGTCGATTGACTGATTGCAGCTCTATCCTGCAGCAGTGGCTTCTGGGACATTGAGTTCTGTTGGCTGGAAGGCTAAAACGTGATTATTTAAATTAACCACATGTTTGGTTAAATACCATCGTGCTACATTTTCACAGTTTAAGGCACTGTTTGCTCGGGATGTAACAATACCAAAATCTCATGGTACGATAATATCGCGATAAAAAAGTCCACGGTACGATATTTATCGCGATATTGAAAAATAAAAAATTGATTAGTACAGCATTTTAGTAGGATAGTAGTATTTTAAAGTGTCAACAATATAATAATCAGACCCGGCAATAGAATAAATCAAGTTTCACTTTAGTTTTTCAAGTTTTTTTAAATCGCGGTAGACTTTGTCAGCCTCACGACGGTATTGAGACATGTATTTACATACATCGCAAATATAATATCGCGATATTCGATATGCCGTTACATCCCTACTGTTTGCACAACTCCAGGTGTTGCAAGGTCTCGCACAATTTTCCGTTAAGAGTGCTGAACATAAGATCTTTGTAGAGTGAAAAAATAACTAAGGAGAAGAAGGATTTGATGGTAGGTGGGGTTATTGTGATCCTTTGCTTAGTTAGAAGTACTAAGCACACACTGTGAAAATACTCCTGCAATCAAAGTAAAAGCATGCAAGTAAACAATAGTTCAAGTAGTTATTATTGTGGAGTAAAATATTCCCCGTCATAGTCTTTATTTGATCTATCATATATTATTTTTCTGGATTAGAAAGACTGCTGCATCGATGTGGATGTCATTACCTCCTTATATATATATATACGGTTGGCTAGTTAAATCTACAGCAGTGCATCATATTCCAGACGTTTGATTGTTTTGTCCTCGGTAAAGAACTTGAGTAATTGTTCTGAGTTACTTTCCACCACTATTGGAGATAAACACAATGCTATGATGGCCGCTGAATAGAGAGGCGAAGACCCTCCCCTTCCGGGGGAGCTCCATGGGACCTTATTTCGGAAAAGTTATGCATTGAAGTCAATGGAGAGAGAAAGATTATCTTTCGATCCCGTTTGAATTGTGCCACGAATTACACATATGATGTTTGTCAATTTAAAGCAAGTAAAAAAAATACAAATGTGTCATAAAACTGTGAAGTAACACTTTTGTTTGTGTGAAACCGCTCAATGAACTACATCTCCCGTCTCGCACCACACACCAAGACGGCCGTCACGTTGGCACATTTCACTTCTTTCTTTCAGAATGAGGTGAAAAGTATTAAAAGAGGTGAAAATCACTCCAAGTCTGGGCATGTTGAGAGCTGTACATACACACAAGGGGAGTTAGTCGGTTCCTAAGAGCCAGCATGCGGGACCGGGATTCTGGGATTTGTAGTCTTTCTAGTTGCGTATTTTTCATAGTCTTATATTTCAACAGTTTTACGACAAACTGTGACTTTTTTGACGTGGAAATTATTATTTAAGATTGTCAAACATCATATGTGTAATTTGTGGCACAATTCAAACGGGATCGAAAGATAATCTTTCTCTCTCCATTGACTTCAATGCATACTTTTTCAGAAATAAGGTCCCATGGGGCGGAAGTAGATGGGCGTGACTTCGCCTCTCTATCAGCCAAAGGTCTTTGAAAACTCAGTTTAGAGACTTCTGTACTTCTTCCACAGTTGCATAAAAAGCCACTCTTTCCCCCCCAGCTAACACCAAAGTGAAGCACACGTCACAAACACATGGAGACAAATGAGAGCGAGCGGATGCAGGATGAAATGTTCCTCAAGCCTGTGGTGGTGATAAACGAATGGAGGAAAGAAAAGAGAGGGCCGGTGTTTTGGTAGCTACCTCTCCTGTGCTGCCTCTTTGCTCTCCTAACTGAACTGCTGCTGCTGCTGCTGCTGCTGCTGGGGGGGGGGCCGGCTGGGCCTGCTGGCGGGGGGGAGGAGAGGAGGAGGAGGAGGAAGCGAGAAAGGAGCAGGCTGCTGATGCTGAGGATGCTGAGGTTGAGGATGCTGATGCTGAGGTGGAGGCTGTAGCTGTAGCTGCTGCTGCTGCTGCTGCTGCTGCTGAGGAAGGGGGGCATTGGTGAAGTGCACGCCGAGTCCCACTGCTGACATCAAAATGGAGGCCATGCCTGGAGCGGGGGGAAGGGTGGGGGTGAGGCGGGATGGGGTGGGAGGGTGGGGCAGGTGAGGGGTGAGAGCAAGTGGAGATATGCAGGAGTAGAAAGGAACAAATCAAAGGCAAAGGTATGAGAAATGTAGCAGCAACTGATGTCCCCTCCTTGTCCTCCACATACAAAATCATCTCAAATTAAAACCAAATTACTCCTTTTCATTAGGGAGTAAAGGTGCCATCAGGACTTTACACTAGCAATACTTGTGTGAGCTAAAGTGAAATCTACAGCTGAGAAAATATCTACTAAGAATGGATGGTTAGCTTAGCTTAGCCTCTTGTTAGCATAGCACGCAGCGCTACTTGCATCACGTTCCACCCGCACTAACAGGCTTTTCTTGTCAGCTGTTTAGAATTGATGAGGTGAGAATTGAGTGGTGCAGTGATGATGTATTTTTGGAAGCTGACCTGGACGTACACAACGTAAGGGCTCCCTCGAAAAAAAAGCTTTCATGATTTTTGAATCGCAGCGAACTACAGCAAAGTCACATGACTTCACGTCACCACTGCTAAGCTAATGGAAGCTAATTTCAACGCCATGTGTAGTAGCGTCATTTAGTCTCCTGTTATTCATTTAAATAAATAACCCAGTTTGACAATGGAAGCAGAACTCAATGACTGAATGAACAGGTTGCATCAGTCACCTTTTAAAAAGGCAACAATAATCTAATTCAAGCAGATGCAAATGTTACTTTCCCGTACCTATAATAATTTCTACCTCCAACAGAATTGGACGCAGTTTTGTTTATTGAAGTGTTTCACACCGAGAGAAATATCGAGCAGATAACCAGTATTGTTCATTTGTGACTTAAGATCATGAGAAGAGTACGTTTGGAGAAGACGCCGCATGAATGACCTTCAATTTTAAAAGTCATGGTACGCTGCATTGCACTAATGAGGTTCTGGTCCAGTAGCTTCCTCCGGGCTGATTGTATTGATTCAGTCGGCTTATCAGCGCCCAGAGACGGAGAGTCATCAGAGAGCAGGAGGAAAAGACACGAGCGCTCACTGTGCATGTCAATTCTGTCGTTTAGCGACAATTACGACTTTCCTGCCACATGTGAGCATTTCAAAAGGTGTGTATTTAAGTGTTTTTATTTAATTTAATTGGCCATAAATGTTCTTTACTGATTCTCTAAATATATATATTTGTAATGGTCCATTTAATTTCACTTATTGATTTTTGGCATCTTTCTTTTTTACTGTTTTAAAATGCCTCTTTGCTTTTGTTAAAGGAGCAGTAGGTACGTTTGAGAAACCGGCTTGAGTGCACAAAAATTCCAAAGTACACAACCGAAAAGAATCCGCCCCTTCCTTCAGACTTCCTACAGAGCACCTCCTCCAACACACATGAACGCGCACAAGATCATGATAATGAATGTAAAACAAATGTATAACACAGTTATTGTCAGTGCTTATATTTTTGAAGCTAGCATGTTTGTTTTGTGAAAATGTATTACAAATGTTACGTCTAGCTGACGAGAGCAGGCTGCGCCGGTAACGTTACATATCAGCTCGGTGTGCTCCGTAAATAGTCGCCATAGTTGAAAAGCAACTCCGATATTGACTCTGGTTTGACTTCTCCTAGTTTCCACTTTCTTTTTCTTCATCATTTGCTCCATTACAGTTTTTCTTTTGCGACCGGTAGACGATGTTGAAGCAAACTCTGCCATGGTGAAAGTGTCCTGCAGCGGCTGCTGCTGGCGA
>CALSBZ010042200.1:11831-21872 GCA_943591055.1 Gobionotothen gibberifrons | reverse complement strand
CTCAAGTAAAGTACAAAGTAGCATAACATTGAAATACTCAAGTAAAGCACAAAGTAGCATAACATTGAAATACTCAAGTAAAGTACAGTTTTGAGTTCATGTACTGTAGAACAGGCAGTGAGTGTGTACATTGAATATGTTCTTAATGACACTCACCGTGCTGTGGTGGTGTTTTCAGGATGGAAACACACTGTTGCTGTTTGAAGTTTCATTAGAAATAAAAAGTCCAGCTGGCACAACACTTCCTGTTCCCTTGCTCCTCCGGCGCTTCTTCCTCTGCTGTTTTAATGGAGGTTGGTTAACAGCTCTTATGTGCATTTGTCGCCACCTTCTGGAATGGAGAGGATCAGCACAGAATTATCCTACATTCCTTCGAGAAGACATATCCTGCTGATGTTCAGGTGTATATCAGTATGTAGTGTTTCTACTTTAAAGAGTCCTCTCCTGCTGATGCTCAGGTGTATATCAGTATGTAGTGTCTCTACTTTAAAGAGTCCTCTCCTGCTGATGTTCAGGTGTATATCAGTATGTAGTGTCTCTACTTTAAAGAGTCCTCTCCTGCTGATGTTCAGGTGTATATCAGTATGTAGTGTCTCTACTTTAAAGAGTCCTCTCCTGCTGATGTTCAGGTGTATATCAGTGTGTAGTGTCTCTACTTTAAAGAGTCCTCTCCTGCTGATGTTCAGGTGTATATCAAATCTTTATTTTGTCACAGCACCCACAACAACATTTGACATCTGCATTTAACCCACCCTAGAACTAGGAGCAGTGGGCATGCATCGTACAGCTAGCAGGGAGCGCTGGTGGCTTCGGTTCCTTGCTCAAGGGCACCTCGGCAGTGACCAGGAGGTGAGCTGGTCGGGACGTGAACCGGCGACCCTTCGGTTCACCGACGCAGTTCCTTCAGACTGAGCCTTTATAATGTCTTCTTCCATCCTGTATGAGTGTACAGCATTTTCATTTATGTACATACAGATCTTTACTGTGCAACATGGCACCAGGGTCAGTTCTTCCTCTGCACACAGACCCCCGTCAGTAACCTGAATCCACCCTCTGCAGCTACACATGCATTTCATTTTAAAGTCATCACAACACATCTTGAAGGTTACGACAATATCTGATCACATCTCATAAAGACTATACATGCAGCTAAACCTTATTACCACCATTTCAATGACACCAAGTAAAGCTTATTTTAGAAATGTTAGAAATCAAAGGAAACATTTGATTGGACATGAATCAACCCGGGGTGATAAACGCAAAGAAGTCCAAGAGTGGAAAAACATTTCATCCTCTTCTTTGTGGCCTTTTGCAGACTTTGTCGTGAAAGACTTTGAGAGGGTTTCCAAGGGAACCCAGTGCTCTGATTACAGGGAGAACGGAGTATGGGCTGCCTGCGGACTCTTGTTGAGATGGACCGGGCTCAACTGTTAACCCTCTCAGACCTGAAAGAGAAACAGGGAAAATACTTTTGTTATACCCAACAGAATGTGTAGACGAAGGCGAGCATTTTCAACTGATGGATGGATGTAAATGTTTCCACTGATTTTAATTTGTTTTATTGTTTGATGTCTTATGTGTATATGTTGCATTGTTGGAGGAGCTAGGGACTTAAGATTGTCATTGCCATTTCTACACTGTAGCTGTGCATAGGACATTACAACCTTTAAATAGACAACTTAAACTAATGTGCATTTAAAAAAAAGAGGAAAAAGGTACCATGGGGTACAGGAATCCGTTTTGGTTTCAAGACCCTGGTTCACGGAGGATACCGAAAAAGTCCTAGAAAGACAAGGTCAACTTAACTATCGAGGGGTGAGAACCAGACAAGTGACATTTTGGTCAAAAATGAGTTATATATATCAAATGAAAGCTCTCAATGAACTCTTTCTTCTGCTAAAAGGGTGCATGTGAATTCTAAACCAATCCAGAGTTATTCATCAAAAACCAAAAGACCTAACACAGAACACACTGAACTATTTGGGGCCAAAAGGAAAAAAAGATAGAAGACATTTTTTTTCAATGAAAGTCAAAATATTGTTCATTAAGTATATTATCATCCACATGTTTATGAAGTTTTCATATTAAAGATTTAATTTAATAAACAAAGTCAGGACAAAGTATGGTCGTTTTTTGTTTTGGCTCTCCTGTAAAGTTGGTCAAATGTCACTTACGCCCCTCTGGTTCTCACCCCTCGCTATGTGCATTTAAAAATAAAAAAATAAAAGGAAAACTAAAAGGTACCATGGGGTCAGATTATAATTTTCCAAAGGGGTGTTCGTTTAGCACGAAACACTTGAAATAACTGAAAGACAAGTTAACAAAGAAAGTAGAAAGAAAGGGAGGTCAAAGAAAACTATTTCTGCTAAAAAGTGAGCAATGATTGAGAGTCAGAGCTAAACATTTCAGATGTGTGTATCTCACACTGCACTGTCACTTTTATTTGCTTTTAAATGAGTGCTTTTAGATTTGGTTTTTAATATGTTTCTTAATGCTCTTAATGTCTTTCATTTTTGCAAAGCACCTTGAATTGCCTTGTGTTGAAAGGTGCTATATAAATAAACTTGCCTTGCCTTTAAATATTGTAATCCTGAGAAGTATTACCTCTACCAGGTAGCATTTATATCCACTAATTTATCGTGTGCACTTCACAACATTCAGGAGCCACTAGTTTTCTATATAATATATTTTCAGGAAATATATAATACAATAATATATATTTTTGTAGCACTGATTCTTCTATATTTGAGAGGAAAGTTAAATAAGACTGCTATGTCCACAGTAGCATCAGCAGGGGGCGGTAATGCAACGTTAACGTGTAGGATCCACCCTTAACAAAACGAAGAATTATGACGCAGTGGACCTTTAGACCAATCAGTGGAGCGGCCGCCGCGCTAGCCCCGCCCCCTCTGGAGAAACCGCCTTCATGAAATTGAAATGCAGAGACAGAAGAGACGCGGGCGCAATATCAAGGTAAACTTTTCCTCTCAGATTTACTGACCGACTCACATTTCGGATACTGGCTGACCCTCATGCGGGGTGCGTTGCGTCGCTTCCTCAGCTCCTTAATGTGGAGATTAACAAAAGGGCAGCTAACGTTAGCAGGAAGTGGCTAGCTGTAGGAAATGTTGTTTTGTGTTTTGCCGCTAAACGGTTAACAACGGACAACAGACGCCCCTGTATGTGCATGTGTGTGTGTGTGTATGTGTGTGTGTGTGTGTGTGTATGTGTGTTCATGTATATATATATGTGTGTGTGTGTGTGTCTGTGCGCGCATGTATTCTTCCCGTGCATGATAGACCGCTAACTTAACACTCATTAGCTAACAAGTTTAATTTTCTATTCATCATTTACAATTGTCCACATTTAAGGCACTTATTGTTGGTCAATAACATTGCATAGTGCAAATACATCAACAATAAACAGTTTACATCTTACAAAACAATCATAAACAACAGAGAAGGGATCTTTTTAAGTAACACAAATAATGAGAAAAGTCTGGGTGTAATATTTAGCATCCAGTCCCGACATGTAGAGTCACAGCGCGCCAATCCATAGCCTCGTTGTTGTGAAGGAAATGAGACACAAAACAACAGCAGTCTGACCGTCAGGGGACAAGAGGGACATGTCAATACTAAGCGATCGTTTACTGAGAAACCCAGACAGCTTCAGCACGACTCGTCTCTCACAAGCTAGGATACAGCTGGAGAGAGTATTGTGCTGAGTGGATTAAACGGTCATCCTAAACTCCTAATGGCGCTAACAGTGTCTGCTAAACACCGTGGGGAATTAATATCCCCTACCTGGCAAACACGAGTTAACAATGCTTTTTTAAATTATGCTTTATGAATAATAAGAAGTCTAAGTAATAACTGTTTGGCATACGCAGTGCTTAAAGTGGGCGTGTATGTCAATATTCTTTACATATTAGCATGTGTACCAGTAAATCATTAAGAGTGTAGCGTGTACAGCAGAGAGGTAGAGTATCGTACTAGTACAAGTACACGTTAGCGTACTTTTACACAAGCAGAAGATACATTACCTGTTAATACATCTACATGAGCACAAGTAAAGACATATATAAAATGCTTAGGGTTGTGATTAGGTGCTGATCTGGAAGTAGAAGTATCTGCTTATGTATTTGATTTAGATGTGTTCATTTTGAGAAGGGCCCACGATGTTATATCAAAATGTATCCCTGAGTAACTAGAATGAACCACAGTGCACAGCATTAGGATAAATTATAGGGCTGCACGATTTAGAAAATAACTGACATTGCGATATTCTTTCCCCCTTCGATATATATTGCGTTTTTTGTAACTATATTTAACCGGATGAAGGATTTGAGTCACGGACGTCTGGATCTTAACTGGTTGACTCATCATACCTTAAGTCATGATCTAACATGTCATGATGATGCAGGTTGCTTCCCCTCAAATAAGGGGGTTCATCTGTGAATGAAGAAGAGTGGTGTCTAGAAGGGATCCAAGAGATTAAACGTATTACATTCAACTATAGGAAGCTTCATTCTCACATTAGGGAATTAACATACGTGACCAAATAGGTCATTTAACTTTTTATTCCACAATTAAAACCTTTTTTGTGCAAATAGCAGCAAAGTAGTGGACATCTTTAAAACAACATTATAAAAATAAAATGAAGAACAGCTATACACCAGCTCCTTGATGCCGTGCTGAACCTTTCTCATATGGTGTAACACCGGCAAAGGCATCTGAAATAGTTTGTTGCTGTGCATGCAGAGAGCCTCCACTCAAGGACCCCTGACATGAGAGCCGCGCAGGTTTTCCTTTTGTAGCAAGCAGCAAAATAATTGTAACATGACGTGTTTGAGTTAATTTGCCTACTTAATATCGAACGCCCTAAAAAATAAATTAAAATAAATAAATCGCACGTCCCTGCGATGTGAATATCGCGGTTATCGCCATGACACGGTATATCGTTCAGCCCTAATACATGAGTACAAATACCCTTAAACAGCAGAATACAAGCAGGTCAGCGCTGTGACACTCTGACGCTCCTCCAATCAAAGTATGACGAGTTTATTTCATTTATTTCATTTCATTGTGGGCGACTGTGGCTGCGAGGGAGTGCGGTTGTCTTTCAACCAGAAGGTTGTGGGTTCGATCCCAGCCCATGCACTCAACATGTCGATGTATCCTTGGGCAAGATACTTAACCCTGAGTTGCTCCCGATGGCCAACGGTGTGTGAATGTTAGTTCCTAGAGCAAGTGGTACTGCTCTGTGTGAATGGGTGTGAATGGGTGAACGACATGTAGTATGTAAAGCGCTTTGAGGGGTCTTAAAGACTGGATAAAGCGCTATATAAGTACAGTCCATTTACCATTTACCATTTAATCAAAGCTGCTGTTAATTCCTATCTGGGTACAGGCCTTTTTAAAAGCTGTAGCACCATATCCTCCAGAGCAGCAGCGGGAGATAAACACGTGTTTCTCCCCTCGGTCAGGAACCATCTGACGGAGCCAAGCGTGCAGATATGAGTGTGGCTGCGGACGAATCGCTGTCGGAGGAGGAGGAGGTGGAGGTGGAGGACCAGCAGGAGGCGGAACAGGGAGACAAGTCGAGTCCAAACAAAAGCAGCTCCAAAATATCCGGTAAGGAATCAAATCGCACCTCGAGGTTCAAGGCTTTTATTGGTCATACGTGCAAAGCTACCGGGTAGTTATGACTAGGGATGCCAGCGATTATTCGAATATTCGTTACAGTCTCCATAATCGAAAATTATTTTTTAAATTCGATTTTATTTATATATTTTATATACATTTATGTTTTTCTTTTTTTTCCTGGCTTAGTTTCAACCAAAACATAGACGAATGCTAATAATAGTAATAGTATTAATAATTGTAAATGGCCATTGGTCACACCACCAGTTTGTTTCACTGTAAACTTGGAGGAAGCCAGCAGCGCAGGCCAGTTTTGTAGCTGGCCTGCGCTGCTACACTGCGACGCCCCCGCCCCCCCCCCCCCCCCCCCTTTTTGCCCGCCCCGCCCCCCCCCCCCCCCCCCCCCCCCCCCCCCCCCCCCCTCGATTAATATTCGCCAGGGCCGATTTTCGAATTTGATCATGGTCAGTTTCTGGCATCCCTAGTTATGACGATGAACATCTGAGGTCACAGGCTCCTCCAACAGAGCCACAGGCTGCTTCTCAGGTCGATTAAATGAAATCCTTGCTTCCCTCACTTGCGTCGTTTCCCTGCGTCTAGTCCCTCCCACCAAGGAAGCATGGAGGGATGCAAGGAAACCACGAGAAGCAGGGAAATGAGTTTTAAGAGCCACGGGATGTCCTTTCCTCCGTAGCGTCACGTGAAGCTACGTCCGTTTGTGATGCACAGCTGATCGCCCAGCTGATCGTCTGACAGCTCTGTCCCCGTTATTTCCACACACACACCCGCCTCTGTTCGTACACATGTACTGACACAAACATGTGTATCATCTGTTCTAGACCCAAATACATTGAAAACAATAAGAACTCATTCTCAAAAAAGATAAACGCCATTCTTAAAATGTAAAACGAAAAAAGCGATCATCAAAATGTTTCCAATAAATGAATAAAATGATTTGTGACCACTTTGTTGTTCAGATATATCACATATTTGTAACTAAATGATGCATTAATTTAAACAAAACACAGTATAGACTGAGGAGTGACTCCCGTGAGGTTCATGTGTTTTCTTCACTCCGCTGGGAAACTGCTCTCATGTCAAGAAGCATCAGATCAGTGCATGCATCGTCCAATCAGTGAGCGATACACAGTAAGGGGGCGGGGCGAGTGTCTGAGGATTTCATCGAAGGATGGTCTGGTGGTTCCTCGGTTATCGCTCCTCCATTATCGCTCCTCACTCCTCGCTCCTCGGTCCTCCGGCAGAAATAAGAGCCATGGGACGCTACTCAAGATGGCGCAGACAAATCAACTTCCGGTGAGACCGAGGACCGAGGAGCGAGGAAATGAAAATAGTCGACCTGAGACGGGGCCACAGTGATGCGTCCTAAAACCAGGAAGTGATGTCACTACTTCCTGGTCCCTCGTCTCAGAGCCAATGGGATCTCTCCATAGGAGTTTGGAAGTAAGGTCTGCGGTTGAGACACATCGAAGACACGGATCACGTTTTGTTCTACGACGTTAAATCCATCAGCAGTGTGAGATCATCTGAAATGTTTAGCTCTGACTCAATCATTGCTCACTTTTTAGCAGAAATAGTTTTCTTTGATCTCCCTTTCTTTCCTCTTTCTTGTTTAACTTGTCCTTTTTAGTTATTTCAAGTATTTCACGCTAAACGAACCCCCCTTTGGAACGTGCTACAAACCACACATATACATGTAATAATAATACATTTCATTGTGATAGCGCTTTTCCTGGTGCTCAAAGACGCTTTACATCAAATGAGAAACAGAAACAGTTCAAAGAAATATAAACACTGATCTCTTTAACCAGTAGGAGGTGTTATGGACGGATCAATATGAATATACCTCCAATCAAACTGCGCACAGCTTGAAAGCGATAGTTAATCAATTACCTTTTTATTAATCATGCAAGTCAGGTTAATCAAAGCATTAATGACTTTATCAACAATAAGTAAACGGTGCATCGTTTTTATTGACATATGATCCCTTTAAGCATAATAATAATAAAAACGATTTAAAAAAGAATATTAATAATTATAAATAAAATTAAACATTTAAAAAAATTGTGAAAATAACAATTAAAAAAAGTCTAATACAAAAATAATGATAATAAAAACAATAATACAAATTAAAAAGAAAATACTAATAATAAAGTATATCGTCCTCTTTCTTGTCTTCTTAATAAATACAGACACACATTGTTTTAAGCTCTGCACTGGTGATTTCTGAAGAGTTGACGTGTCTGAAAAACGATGGTTGTTACCAAGTGGCTGAATAGGACTACAGAAGTCGTGGAGGCCGTTGTACGTCATTACGCCGAACACGTAAACACTCCTCTAAGTTAGTTTCTGTTCTGCTTGAAAGCAAGTACCTGCCTCCTGCAAACTGTTCAAACAAACGCTTCAACTCGTTCCATTTAGAATCTGTGTGTTTGAATATGGATCTTAAGTTGGCGTGACGTTGAAGCAGCGACCCTGCTGTAGTTCCTTTATAGCATAACGTTAGCATTTTGCTTCTGGAGACTAGATTTATGATTAGAACATTTTAAAAGTAGGGTAGACATGTGGAGATTATCCGGCTGAACAAAACGTGATCCGTCTCTTAAATGTGTTTCAACCACAGACCTTATTTCCAGCTATTTTCCTAAACCCTATGGAGAAACTGCATTGCGTTTTTGACGAAGGAACCGGAAGGAGTTTACTTCCCGGTTTTAGTAAGTAAAGTTTATTTATAAAGCGCTTTTCACAGACAGTCACAAAGTGCTTGACAAAACAATAAGACATCCATATAGGAGGTGTACAATGATCAATGACCCACATGTTAAAAAGTCGTAAAAGCACCAGAGCATAATTTAAGACACAATAAAAACACAATAAAACAAAACTTACAAATGAAATTTAAAACAAACAAAAATAAAAACATAGTATTAAATGGAATAAGATCAAGCACACCGGTTACCCAAACGCCTGGCCAAACAGGAATGTCTTTAAATAATATAAGTAATGTAAATAATGTGTAAGTGCAGCCAGATGAATGTTATGGATGTTGTTTCAAAGTTCAGGTAGACCTCAGATATGGGACCAAATTACAAATCTTATGCTACGATCATCGACGCTAAAATAATAAACATGATTATAACCCTCGAAATACGAACCACTTTTCCTAAAGCATATATATATGTTTTTGTTAAAGCCAGTAAGACCTTTTTTAAGTCACTTGTAATGTTTTTTACAACTGGAACTTCATCTTATTGTAATTAAATGTTATTAGCAGTCGTCCTTTCACAATCTCTGCCCCTCCACTCATCTCCCCGTCCTCCAGGAGTTTAATACATATCTGTGAAAATAATATAAACTGCATATTTTTGTTTTGGTTGGAGTTTTTTGATTATTATTGTTTCAACCAGATAAGATTAATACTATTGTAACTGTTGGGGAATAATTTGCTTAGGTATTCAACCTTCAACCCAGTTCATAGTTTTCTCCTCTCACTGTCTCTTTTCCACGGCATAGGCCTTGGCTATTGCTGCTATCTCTCTTAAGGAGGGGCAGCTTGGGCGCATTGTTGTTGCCAGCTTATGACCGAGCACAAGCCGCCATGAGGTAGTTTCAGGGTTCTTCTTACGGTCATTGAAAACCTGGAAAAGTCATGGAAATTCAAAATGCTAATTCCAGGCCCTGGAAAGGTTTTGGAAAACAATATTTTTCCCAAAGTTTTGGAAAAGTCATGGAAATGTAACTAAAGTTGCATCAAATATAATTAATATGTTATCTAATCGCCTAAATAGTAATACTATAATGATAATACATACTGTATCTTATAGTTATGAAACGTAAAATGGCATTTAACTGACGAGGTGTTTTGCTGGTGAGAGATTTTAGTTGCTTTCGCGTGTAGGAGCTAGTAAGCCTATTTGATTTGTTTTAGATAGGCACAACATGTTTCATATGCAGACCTTATTTTCCTGTTCTATGTTAAAATAAACAATTTCAGTGGACCGCTGAGAAAGAGTCATTCTTTTGGTCATGGAAAAGTAGGTAAAGGTCATGGAGAAGTCATTGAAAATCATTGGTGAAAAAGTGTATGAACCCTGTAGTTTACTGTTCTGGAACGTAGGTGCCCTGGCGCACATTCTTTCCTCTGGGCGAGAGCTCTAGTTAGATTCAGGGTCCATATTTGTTTAGTCTCGCTGATAAAAGAATGTTGATTATTAAACTCTGAACTAGTTAAAACCTCGAGCTGCAGAAGAGTTCTTCAGAATGGGTGAACTCGTGACACACCACCTGTCTTGTGAATTCTCCGGCCGTAACTCCAAATAAACCGTCAGTGTTTGCCATCAGAGCTCCAGCTCTCCTCGTGTCTCTCTGAGTCCTGACTCCA
>CALSBZ010042200.1:0-11821 GCA_943591055.1 Gobionotothen gibberifrons | reverse complement strand
CTGACTCCATCAGAGCTCCAGCTCTCCTCGTGTCTCTCTGAGTCCTGTTTCTGCTTCAGAAGTTTCCCCCACAGTAACGTTGTCAGTTGTGAAATGGAAATGTGCTCATATACTGATATCAGTGTCATTAATAGCATCAACTCTAGTTCTGGGATCTGGGAGAGAGAGTTGTTGTCTAACACCATCCCAATACCCTGTAATGAATATTATAATGGGCACAGTCATTTCAAGTAGAGAGTCATGCTGATTTATTCTTCACTCTGTGCTTGCAGCTGCAGGTGAAATCATTGAAGGCAAGCGGGCAAAGAAGACGGTGGAGAGGCTCGACTTCCAGGCCCCGAAGCATATGGAGAAGCTCAAGATAGGAGATGGTAAATAATAAAGTGTGACCGAGCCGTCAGCAGAACAGATGCTTCAGTACCGAGCGATGCCAGCACTCTGAACCAAGGCTATCATAGGTGTATTAAGTATGAAAGGAAAAGCACATTTAGAATTTTGATCCTGCTAATTGGTTTTAAAGCATGTGTGTCTGGCGTTGCACACTGGCCTGCATGTTTTTATAATAATGCCACAATTTAAACAACAAAAATCAGCTGGAGAGCTAGTTAGCGATAGCTGAAACAGGTTTTTACTGGAGCTGAAACTCCAACAGAAAATTCATACTAACAAAATGTGACTTGCCCGAGCCCCCATGTCACACCCTGGCTCAAGGACGGACAAAAGAAGGAGATTAATTTCCAATTAAAGTACAGTTATTTAAAGAAACTCAGTTAATTGTGAAGTCGGTTAATCAGTAGTGTGTGAATTCTCTAGAAGTTAAATTGCACTCCAAGTCTGTGTATGACAACTGTTCGCTTGTTTGTTTCCCATATCTTCAGGAAGCGGAGATAAGTTAGGAGACATTCCACGCACGAGTTTACAGATCACCAAGATGAAGCCGGCTGACCTGAAGCCTCTGCACGCCCTCCTGTTCGACAGGCCGGGGAAGGTACGGACATCCGGCCATTTGAACCAACTCAGAGACGGGTTCAGTCTATTTCTCACTTTAACGTCAACTACTAATCGTATAATGCTAACTAGGGATGGGTACCGAGCCCCGGTATTAAACGGGCCCCGGGGCTGAATTATTAAAGACTGTGGTACCGTTAAGCTCCAACGTTATCGGTCTTTTTATCGGTACTGGAGGCATGTAAAAATAAATATGTCATATGTATTATTGCTACACAAACATTATATTGCAGTCTTCGTGTCGCCAACTCCATTTCTAACATGCAGAAAGACTGCAAAATGCTCTGTGTGCGGGGGGCGTGGTCTCTCTCTCTCTGTGTGCGGGGGGCGTGGTCTCTCTCTCTCTGTCTGCAGCGGCCTGCACACAGATTTTTAATAGTAGTATTACCGTTAAAAGTAAAGTGTTAAGAGAGTGAAATGTTGCTTTACGAATTTCAACACTTGATGCTGTCACCTTGATTCCAATTTCAGATTCCTGTATTTGCCGAACTGAATTAGTTTAAAGAGAGAAAACATTTTGACGAAAACTGGACTAAAATGTAATGATTTTTCATCGACTAAAACTATGAAGGATAAAAAGGACTAAAATTTGACTAAAACGAATAACCATTTTCGACTAAAGACTAAATCAAAAATAGCTGCCAAAATGAACACAGTTATGAGTTACCATCCAATGTGAAATAAAGCAGATTAAAATATGTTTAACTGCATGTTTTGTTTGTTCATCAGACGGCGATTTTAAAGAAGAACCTGCGTCTGTTTAACGGCTTTCCCTTTGCCACGGACAGCGAAGAGTTCTCAAAGAAACGAGAAAAACTTCTGAAGTAAGTGTCTGTGGCGGAGACTCGGCTCAGTCGTGGCGTGGCATCAGAGGGTTTGCTATAATAACACTCTGCACTTTGTTTTTGAATTAAGGAATTTCAACTTCACCAACACCAAGCTGAAGGTTGTGTGCGGGGTTCTGGATCTGGATAAGAAAGGAACCCACTCGGATCTCGTCGACAGGATCCTGACGTTCCTCTCCGAACCCAAAAACAGCGGGAAGGTGAGGCGAGCTCAGAGGCTTCGGTTCATATTCCTTATACACTTTATTCTCAATCTTTCAGTTTGTGTGTACAGAGGGTTCGACTCTGTTCCCATAATCCCCAACACAAAAATACAAATATGTATAAAATATGTATATTCTATATGTACACATTGGGCTGTCCCGAATACCATTTTTCGGGCTCCGGATATTCGGTAGTAATCAGCAGCGAACCGCTTTAACACGTGTATTTCGGTTTATTCACGGCATTCATTTAGTTATTCTACAGTATTGTTGTCTTATAGTTATTTGTTAATGTAACCCAATTTGTGTTCTTTGAAATTGAAAAGGATATCGCATTGTGTTTGTTACTTTCGTTGCAGTTGTATTATGTCTTAAGTGTAATTTGGCTTGGCTTCCTATTTATGAATATGATTTTATTTTGAAGGAGAGTTAGCACTGTTGACAGGAAGTTGTTGTTGCTATGGAAACAACGTGACGGAGAAAAGTAATATCTACATATAAAGACGGAGAAAGTAAACGATAAAGTTTATGGTTAAGTGTTAGCACCGCCCGAAGAGGAACAAGCTCTTACGTTGATATTGGAGATTTCAATAAATTCAATTTGGGAAAAAAAACGGGGGAAAAAAACGAATATCCGAATAACGAAATTGAAACCCGAATAGTACTCCAACGAACGAATATTCGGATATTAGAATATTCGGGTACAGCCCTAGTACACAATCAACAGACACATTTATACATATGCACACATTAAGATGAAAACACAACAATCAAAATAACAGTCACTTCAACATCTTTGGGAATGTGCGTTAGTGCAAGATTGTCCATGGCAGCGTAAAAAGTGTCTGGGTGTGTGTGGGGAGTTAGAAGCTGCATCTCACTTCGGTTAAATGGATTCCTTGCGTCCCTCACTTGCGTCGTTCCCCTGTGTCTCTCCCACCAGGGAAGCATGGAGGGACGCAAGGGAACCACGAGAAGCAGGGAAATTAGTTTTAAGAGCAATGGAACGTCCTTTCCTCCGTAGCGTCACGTGAAGCGGCGTCCGTTTGTGATGACGCCGCACAGCTGATCGTCTGACAGCAGCCAGATCAGTGCGTGCGCTGCATCGTCCAATCAGTGAGCGATACACAGTAAGGGGGCGGGGCGAGTGTCTGAGGATTTCACCGGAGGATGGTCTGGTAGTTCTTCCACAAATAAGGCCACTACTCAAGATGGCGCAGACAAATCAACTTGCGGTGAAACCGAGCCCGATGAGCGAGGAAATAAAAAATAAGAGATGTGAGATGCACTCATAGTCCAGTGGGGGGAGGGGTAGAGAGGAGGGGGAGGGGGGAGAGTTCATCCTCCTGACAGCCTGGTGGAAAAAACAGTTCTTCAGTCGTCAGTCGTTCCAGCACAGAGTGGTTTTCAGGTCATCCTGCCCTCCCCCAACTGCTTTAGTTATAAACGTTCCACCTCGAAGTTTCCTCTAAAGCCTTTTTGTCTTTTGTTCCTCAGCGTCTGCCGGTAAAGAGGAAGAGGAAGTCGAAGAAGAAACTGTCAGGCGACGTCTCGAAGAGCAAACCCAAACCCAAAAGCTCCTCGTCCAGTCCCAAGAAGACCAAAGCGGGAAGCAAGTCCAAAGCCATCGTCATGGACTCCAGCAGTGACGAGGACGACAACGACGACGAGGAAGAGGAGAAGGTGGCGACTTCGGCCGGGGCTGAGGAGTCGGAGACCGAGGAGAAACCTTCAGAGGAGAGGGAGGACCAGTCCGACAAGTCAGAGGAGTCTGAAGAGAAGGAGGTGAGGTCGTGGGTCTCAGAACATTATTACACAACAGAAACACAGATGTGATTACGTGTTCAGGGGGTCCGCGGGGTCTTAAAAAGTATTAAAAGTTGATAAATCAATTTAGAGAAAATGAAGGCTATTAAAAAGTATTAAAGGGTATTTTCCAAGGTATTACATGTTGTAGCTTGTTTCCAATAAGTATATAAATGGTCCAAAGAGGTTGTGTTCTACAGTGTGCCTGAATGTAATCATTGCGTAGGTGTGTAGTGTGATTCTGTGTAGTTTATTGATGGCATCCCGTTGGGTTTGACGTCATCTGAACAGGACATCGCACGCTCACTGCTTGATAGCGCGCGAAGCTCCGTTTACGCCGGTTGCTTAGCAACATCGTTATGGGGAAATGCAAGTCTGCGTCCAAATGGCTGGAAGATAAGGAGGAAGGACAATCAATACTGTATATAGTCAATGTGAGGTCAAGTGTGTCGCCAAGGTAACCGGTTAGAACTCCAAGTGGAGATGAGGTCTTAACATGTATGGAAAGGGTCCAAAGATCCAAAAACACTTAAAGTTCCAAAAATACCATATATTCCAAAAATACTTAAAGATCCAAAAATACCGTATATTCCAAAAATACCGTATATTCCAAAAATACTTAAAGTTCCAAAAATACAGTATATTCCAAAAATACTTAAAGATCCAAAAATACTTAAAGTTCCAAAAATTCCGCAAATGGTTGGAAGATAAGGAGGAAGGACAATCAATACTGTATATAGTCAAGGTGAGGTAAAGTGTGTCGCCAAGGTAACCGGTTAGAACTCCAAGTGGCAATGAGGTCTTAAAATGTATGGAAAGGGTCTTAAAAAAGGTCTTCCATGTGACTTCAGGGTTCCTGCATAGACCCTGGTTAACGGTTATTTGTAAGCAACAACTTATCCTGAGATAAGCGTGGAAAACGTCATGTCATCCTTCCTGTTAACGTCTACGTATGTATTTGCCTCAAAGGTGTCATGGATGTTTCTGTTGAATGTTGAACATCTTGAGAGGGGCTAACACAGATTTCAGAATCGTAGCCGATGCAATGGTCGTCCTAGTCTCCTCTTCAAAACAACGTAACTCTGGATGCCGTGATGCTATTCTTTTTATAGCCTTCCTATCACGTGATAACAACAACTGATATTGTCCAGAATCTCTCTGGTATTTAAATTCAGGTCGGAAGGGAAATGATCACTAAGAGCTGCTTTTCATTCAGTCTGTAACCCCACACGCGTGTTCTCTCTCAGTCTCCCAAATCAAAGCCGGCCAGAGGGAAGTCGACCCCCAAAAAGTCAGCCCCCGTGAAAAGGCAGCGGACACCAGCGAAGAAGACGTCTCCTCCTAAAAAGAGAGCGAAGAAGGAAGTGTCAGAGGAGTCCGACGCTGACAGTGAAGCTGACGAGAAGGTAACACTCACCACGTATAACACGTATCAGTCTGTGTTTTCTAAATTGGAGTTTTCTATTTAGTTGTGTTTTTAAATGTTTTTAAATCGTGTATGAGGGTTTTTCAGTCTGGCTATTTCAATCAGGAGAGACGGTGTTGACATACATATACATATTCATTGCCAGGAACACACGAATGAATGTAATGCAGGGCTCGACATTATAAATGGCCCGCTGGCCCGGAAGCACTATTTAGACACCCCGGGCCAGCATAACGTACTTTCCACTTGCCCGCTCGGGCCACTAAAAATATTGCTTTAAAAAAAAAAAAAATGGTCCTGTGGTATTGGTATTTTGACAAGCAATGTTGTTAAATTGTTTCGTTTATTAACGATACAACATAGCGTTTCGTGAGGCGGTTGCCGTTGTTGGGTGAAAAGCAAACAGCTGTTTGCTGCGGAGCACAGCGCGAGCAGGCTCCCGTGAGCGGGAGCGCGCTCGTTCACTACAGACTATCGCGCCACCATATCGCCAAAATGGTTTTAATACCAGCGCTAACCGGCCAAGCGCCGGGCAAAAAACTATCTTCAAATAAAAGAAAGTCACCGGAGGAGTTAAAGGAGAGTGACAGGGAGTATGAGAAGAAGAGGGAGAGAACGTTTCAGCCAGCTTGATCGATGGAGTTGTTTTCTAGTGGTGCAGTGACGCGTCCTAAAACCCTTTTATAATCTACCGATTAGATTTATGATTCGAAAATTATAAAAGTAGGGTAGACATGTGGATATTATCCGGCTGAACAGGTTAGTTTTCCACAGACCTTATTTCCAGCTATTTTTCAAAATCCTGCTTTTTTGTCGAGGGAACCAGCAGCGTACTTCCTGGTTTTAGGACGCGTCACTGCACCTCTCAATATGATGCCAATATAAACAAGGTCTTCTGTCGGCTCTGTACATCAATGCTGACAAGTAAGTGAAGAGTAGAAAATATAAAGGTATTGGCTATAGGGAAATGTCCCAGCAGTTTAGGATAATGAAGGTTCTAATCGAATCTATTACATAGCCATTACATTTCTAACTCCTAATGACAGGAAGGCAGAAAGCGTATTATACTAATAATAATACTCATAATAATAGCAGACATTTTTTAACAATGACCACAATATCATTATTTTAATAAACCAAATATGAACAATTGAGGGAAATGAGGAATAACTGATGATTCAAATGTTGTAGTAATGTAGTTCGTGCATACATTACTATTGCAACAAATGTGTTAATTTTCTTCATTATTAGTTTTTTTTGGACGAATGCTCCGGGCCAGTGATAATACAATTCCACCGGCCCGGAGGGCCAGTGGAATTGTACCCTTAATGTCTACCCCTGTAATGGAGTTTTGGCGATTAGGCCCCGTGGTGGTGAATGGATATTTGGGGTCGGTCTGAAGGGGAGGGGCTTAGCTTGACCCTGGTGGTGGTGAATGGATATTTGGGGTCGGTCTGAAGGGGAGTGGCTTAGCTTGACCCTGGTGGTGGTGAATGGATAGTTGGGGTCGGTCTGAAGGGGAGGGGCTTAGTTTGACCCTGGTGGTGGTGAATGGATAGTTGGGGTCGGTCTGAAGGGGAGGGGCTTAGCTTGACCCTGGTGGTGGTGAATGGATGGTTGGGGTCGGTCTGAAGGGGATTGGCTTAGCTTGAACCTGGTGGTGGTGAATGGATAGTTGGGTTCGGTCTGAAGGGGAGGGGCTTAGCTTGACCCTGGTGGTGGTGAATGGATGGTTGGGTTCGGTCTGAAGGGGAGGGGCTTAGCTTGACCCTGGTGGTGGTGAATGGATGGTTGGGGTCGGTCTGAAGAGGAGGGGCTTAGCTTGACCCTGGAGGTGGTGAATGGATGGTTGGGGTCGGTCTGAAGGGGAGGGGCTTAGCTTGACCCTGGATTCAGAGGGACAGGAAGTGAAAAGGGGTGGAGAAGGGTTGCGTCGAGTCACCTGAAATGACAGCTGTCAGAGGGGAGAGCAGATTTAAAATGTTTAGCGGAGCGCTATGATAGGCTTGTGAGAATAGAGCCAAGTGATTGGTTAAGCTGGGGTGTGACGCCCCCAATCACTTATTGAGAGGAGAGAGAGTAGTAAAATAGAAATAGTAAATGAATGAGTAAAGACGCTCTTCCTGGTTGAACTTGCGCTGAGCTTCATGGTAGTATGTAAGTATGGTTTCATTGTCTCGTGCTTTGACATTAGTTTTTTTGTCCGATCGGTTTTGTCTAAATGTATTTATGCTGATATTTATATATTTATTGATGGACAGCACTTTGGTCAACCTTGTTGTTTTTAAATGTGCTATATAAATAAAGTTGGATTGGATCCCGAACCCCGCTAGTAAACGGGCCCCAGACAAACATTTCAAAGACCCTGGTATCGGTAAGCTCAGGCGTTATCGGTTCTTCTATCAGTTATATCTGCAGAACACTAAAGGTGCGTTCACAGCGGACTCTAAGGGATGTTTTTGTATAGTCAAAGGCGTGGATAGACAATGGCGTTGGGAAGCCTTGTTCGCTATAGTTACATTGTTACTTAAAAAACAACCGATAAGAATACCATTAAAGTACCGGATTGATGAGCGGTATCGGTGAGGGTAGTAGTAGTACCGTTAATCAACCGATGCCCATCCCTACTCGTACGTCTCGAGGAGTCGTTGAGCCGATGTTTGTCTTTTGTTTCCAGCCCAAGAAGAAGGCAGCCAAACCTGCCGCCAAAACCAAGAAGGCCGACAGCAGCAGCAACATCATCAAAACCAACACAAACACAGGTGAGGGGATGCGCACACACACACACACACACACACACACACACACACACACACACACACACACTAGGGCTGTACCCGAATATTCGTTCGTTGGAGTACTATTCGGGTTTCAATTTCGTTATTCGTTTTTTTGTTGTTTAATTTATTGAAATCTTCAATATCAACGTAAGAGCTTCTTCGGGGCGTGCTAACACTTAACCATGAACGTTATCGTTTACTTTCTCCGTCTTTATATGTAGATATTACTTTTCTCCGTTAATCTCCGTCACGTTGTCTCCATAGCAACAACAACTTCCTGTCAACTGCGCTACCTCTCCTTCAAAATAAAAGCATGTCCATACAAAATAGAAAGCCAAGCCAAATTACACTTAAGACATTTATACAACTGCAACGAAAGTAACAAACACAATGTGATATCCTTTTCAATTTCAAAGAACACAAATTGGGTTAATAACGAAAACAACAATACTGTAGAATAACAAAATGAATGCCGTGAATTAACCAAAATACACGTGTTGAAGCGGTTCGCGCGGGCCGAATATTCGCTGCTGATTACTACCGAATATCCGGAGCCCGAAAAATGGTATTCGGGACAGCCCTAACACACACACACACACACACACACACACACACACATTATCTTCAGATTATTACTCACCTGATTGACAACAGAAGAGCTTCATGATTAAGGTTATTCTACAACAAACCTTTTCTCAAAGTAATCTTGGAAGGCAGAGGGGCTTTATGGACTCGGATCACTCTCAAAATAAACAAATGCACACAGAAGGATTCACAAATGTCTAATTCAGGATCTGTATATACATTTCTCTAACTATAAAAAATGTCTTCAACGCACACACAAATGTAAAGTCCACATATATAAAAAATAACTTTAACTAATATATTTCTGATTTAAATAAGTGTAATATAAATCCACAAATACAGCAGGGTTTTTCTAGAAAGATATAGTATGAGTTATTCGGCGCCAGCGACCCTACGGTTCCCACTCCCTACTGACTGAGCCACTGTCGCCCTACTGCTTCTAACTTGAAACTCAAACATTTTCCAAAAAACCTGAATATTTACAGATGTACAAAAGTTTATTAATTACTTTAATTATGACTAGCGAATGTGCCACACAGGCGTACAGATTAATTCCCTTCACTACGGGGGGCTCAAAACACACACAATGCTAACTCTGTTGGAGCTGGAGCTCAAATAGTCCTGTGCCTTCAGGTGGACCAATCAGGCATTAGGAGGCAGCCAATCAGCCAACAGACAGCACCTGCTCACTCACACACACACACACACACACACACACACACACACTAGGGCTGTCCCGAATACCATTTTTCGGGCTCGGGATAGTCGGTAGTAATCAGCAGCGAATAGCTTCAACACGTGTATTTTGGTGTATTCACGGCATTCTTTTTGTTATTCTACAGTATTGTTGTTTTCGTTATTAACCCAATTGTTGTTCTTTCAAATTGAAAAGGATATCGCATTGTGTTTGTTACTTTCGTTGCAGTTGTATATGTCTTGAGTGTAATTTGGCTTGGCTTTCTATTTTGTATGGACATGCTTTTATTTTGAAGGAGAGGTAGCGCTGTTGATAGGAAGTTGTTGTTGCTATGGAAACAACGTGACGGAGATTAACGGAGAAAAAGTAATATCTACATATAAAGACGGAGAAAGTAAACGATAAAGTTTATGGTTAAGTGTTAGCACCCCCCGAAGAAGCTCTTACGCTGATATTGGAGATTTCAATAAATTCAACAAAAAAAAACGAAAATCTGAATAACGAAATTGAAACCCGAATAGTACTCCAACGAACGAATATTCGGGTACAGCCCTAACACACACACACACACACACACACACACACACACACACACACACACAGGAGGAGAGATATCGTCTGAATGTCTCCATCCCTCATGTTCTCTCTCCGTGCTTGTTCCTGCTGCAGAGAACAGCTCTGATGACGACGAGCCGCTCATCAAGATGCTCAAGAAAGCTCCGAGCGAAGAGCAGCTGCAGGAGACGGTGCAGAGTCTGCTGAAGGAGGCCGACCTGGAGCAGATGACCATGAAACAGATCTGCCAGAGGGTGAGGGGAGTCTAGGGTACTCAGCCCGACAAAGACATGCTTTCTGTGAAACATAGGTTCCATGTGAGAGAGATGAACGGTGGCACTTCACATTCTGATTATATTCTTAACCTAGTTTTGTGTGTGCGTTAGGTGTGTGACACCTACCCAGAACACAACCTGGCCAACCAGAAGGATTACATCAAACAGGCCGTCAAATCTGTGAGTACACACACACACACACACACACACACACACACCTTTTTAACAGGTCATGAGTTCCTGTCTTCGTTATGTTGATGATGTTTGACTAACTGCAGCGTTTCGTTAAGCAAAGTCCATACATGAGTCTGTTTGCAGCTCAGAGTCCTGCTGTGAACCCTGAAAGTGTTATGATAGAAATGTAGAGTAGGGTCTCAAGCACATGGAAACTGCCAGATAATAATACATTTGATTTTAGGCGTCTTTCATGACACCGTACAATTGGTTAAAAAAAAAGAAGTCAGTTAGCATTTTTACCACTTCCGGTTCCTTCGATAAAAAGCAATGCAATCTCTCCATAGGATTTTGGAAGATAGCTGAAATAAGGTCTGTGGTTGAGACACATTGAAGAGACAGATCACGTTTTGTTCTACGACATTAAATCCATCAGCAGTGACCCCGCTGGTGATTTCTGAAGAGTTGACGTGTCTGAGAAACGATGGTTGTTACCAAGTGGCTGAATAGGACTACAGAAGTCGTGGAGGCCGTTGTACGTCATTACGCCGAACACGTAAACACTCCTCTAAGTTAGTTTCTGTTCTGCTTGAAAGCAAGTCCCTGCCTCCTGCAAACTGTTCAAACAAACGCTTCAACTTGTACCATTTAGAATCTGTGTGTTTGAATATGGATCTGAATTTGGCGTGACGTTGAAGCAGCGACCCTGCTGTACTTCCTTTATAGCATAACGTTAGCATTTTGCTTCTTGCGACTAGATTTATGATTTAGAAAATTATAAAAGTAGGGTCGACATGTGGATATTATCCGGCTGAACAAAACGTGATCCGTCTCTTAAATGTGTTTCAACCACAGACCTTATTTCCAGCTATTTTCCTAAACCCTATGGAGAAACTGCATTGCTTTTTGATGAAGGAACCGGAAGGAGTTTACTTCCGGGTTTTAGGACGCGTCACTGCGGTTCTCTATAGGCAACAGGAAATCATGGAGGAGACAGTCAAGTGGACACAAATGAAACATATAGTGGGGAGCACTGCAGTGAGTCGGCAGATTTGAACCGATGGGTTTTTAATTGGGATTTGAATATGGTGATTCTGTCGGGTGTGCGGGAGGAGGGAGTTCCAGAGTCTGGGAGCAGTGCAGCTAAAAGCCCGAGCACCCATTATGTATTTAGGCTTTTTCGATCAAAAATGTCCGGGGTCGGTCAGGGGGTACTTGGCTGAGAAGATGTTTCAAATCGGGCACATTACTGAAAAAGGTTTGAGAAGCACTGAACTAGACGACTAACTTATCAGTGTTGTGTTTGTGGAGTGTGATACTGAGGTAGGGCTGCTCAATTAATCGTATTTTAATTGCGATTACGATTATGGCTTTCAACGAACAACGTAATCGAAATAAAACGATTATTTTTGTATTAATATTATTACCGTAAATTCCGGACTATTAAGCGCACCTGAATATAAGCCG
>CALSBZ010042198.1:8049-22846 GCA_943591055.1 Gobionotothen gibberifrons | reverse complement strand
TTTGGCATGCCAAAGATTTTGCCACCGCTCACGAAGTTGCTGCCGAAGCCTGAAAAACTCCGCTGCTCACCTGCAGCTCCTCCCGCTGTGTAGCAGCGGTGAACCGAGCAAAACACACACTTCAAGTCAGATCATCGCCCTTAGCTATTTTAATTACCTCTCAAACTACCTAAACTAGTTATAAATATGTTTATTTTTACTGTCGGCCGTGTCACTCATTACTGGATCAGCTGCATGAGACAGACACTGACGCTGTCAGAAGAGAGGGAGGAAAAAGAGAGGCTCCGTGTATTTTATATATAGTCGTTATTCATTTGTTTTAAAGCTCAATAAATAACAAAGAAGACCTTTGACCGGCACTGATGTTGCTACGATCAGAGCCGAATTTGAACATTTCCTTTATTGTGTGTCCATCGAGTTGTTTTATTGCACAACAAAATCATGTAAACATATTATGTAAATAACCCAATTTGTGTTCTGTGAAACTGAAAAGGTTAGGCTATAATATATTATTTTGAAGGCGAGTTGACAGAATGTTGTTGTTGCTATGGAAACAACACTACGGAGAAAACTTAATATCTTCTACATATAAAGACGGATAAAGTAAAGAACAAAGTCTGAAAATATCAGTACAGTATCATAGTACTTTAACATAATTGTTTTTGTAACTTTCGTTGCAGTTGTATGTCTTAAATGTAATGTAAATGTTGCCTTCGTGTGTGGTTCGGGGCCATCTTCGTGCGAAGTTCACGAATCCATATTCGTGTGTCAATTTCGGGACAGTGTGACGCGGCCTTTACGGTTGAGTGAAGCAGGCAGGACCCAAATGCAGAATAAACTGAAAAAATACCTTTATTTCAAGGTCTAGAGGCACAAACAGAACACTAACCCGAGAACACAGTCAAAGACAAACAATGAACCAACAATGACAGACAGAAAAACCAGAACTTAAATACACACAAGACTAATCACACAAACAAGACACAGGTGAGGAGGGAGGAGAAAACACAGGGGCACCAGGTGAAGACAATCGGGTAATTAGGTAGGAGGGAAAACGATAGTTACGGCTGTAACTACGGTTCTATGAGTCCCGGATGGCCGCCAGAGGCAGTGCTTTAAGCACTGGATATGTCCATCGCGCGCATGCGCAGCTCGAGTACCAATAACAACAAAGTCACCTGTGACCCACGTGACACCGGCTATATCAGCCGGTGTCGTCAGAGGATCTGTTCCCAGAATCTTCTCGCGAGCACACAAGAATTCTGAGTGACAGGAAACTCAGAGGCGGTGCTTTAAGCACTGGATGACTTATACCAGCAATGTCATGAAGAATCCAAGCCCTTGCTCACCACTGGAAACAGCGGAGCTCGGCAAAAGGACCACGCCCAAAGAATGGGGAGTGGCGACATTGACCTGTTGACCACTGGAGAATGTCCCAGAAGACGCCCACGATGCCGCGGCGCAGATGGTCTCCAGGGGCACCACCCTCAGGGCAGCCCAATATGTTGAGATGCTCCTTGTAGAGTGGCATCTCAGCCCGATGGCAGGGGGCGGCCACTGGCCCCGTAAGCCTGTGAGATGGTATTGACAACCCAGTGGGGCAGCCACTGGTTAGAGGGCCTAACCTCCTTAAGTGCTGCCGGGGCAAAATCAAGAGCTGCTCCTACTGCCGTATACAGGCAGTAGCCTTGATATACGCCCTTTGGGCACCCCCAGGGCACAGCAACTTCGACGTGCCGTACTCCTGAATGTCAAAGCGTGCCAGCTGGGCAGGCTGATTGAAGTGCGTTTGTGGAAGGACCACGGGCAGGGATGCCACATTTGCCCAAAGGGCAACGCCTGAGAGTCCCACCTCAGGCATGTATCGTTTATGGAGAGGACATGCGACTCCCCAACTCGCTTCCCTGAGGCTATGGCAAGCAGAAATGCTGCCTTCGTGGGCAGCCACCTAGGCCCCACCTGGGCCAGGGGCTCGAAGGGAGGAGGTGATAGGGCATCCGGCAGCAGGGGCAGGTCCCCTAGACGCGCTTGCAGGCGTGCAGAGAGAAAATGGAAAAAGGATAAACTTCATGTCTCCTTAGAAATTCTTCGTGACTGCCTTTCCGATTATCAGACGGCAGTCAAAGCAGCCAAAACAGAGTATATTTCTCTGTTAATCTCCAAAAACAGCCATACACCTCAAGTTCTTTTTAATGTCCTCAACTCGATCATTAACCCTTGTGATGCTTCTCCAATTGTGCCATCAACTACTCTCTGCGATTCATTTCTTACATTTTTTATCGAAAAAGTATCTGCTCTTAGGCTAGCCCATACTGGTGCTACCCCAGATCCTGCTCCCTTTCTGTGCCCTGCTGTCCTCGACCATTTTGAGCCTGTATCCCTCTCTTTTCTCTCGGATGTAGTCAAGCATCTGCGGCCGACAAACTGCAGCTCAGACAGCATTCCCTCTCGCCTTCTCAGAGATGTTTTTGAATCAGTTGGAGCAAGTGTTTTATTGCTTGTAAACACTTCTCTTAGCTCAGGATGTGTCCCAGCTGCCTTCAAACATGCTGTGGTTAAGCCACTACTTAAAAAGAAAAATCTCGATCCCTCCATTCTCGCAAACTTCAGGCCCATCTCCCAGCTACCCTTTTTATCTAAAGCCCTGGAGCGAGTAGTCTACGCCCAGCTGCAGTCGTTTTTAATCACGCACGGCATCCACGAAAAGTTTCAGTCTGGCTTTAAACCTATGCATAGCACTGAAACAGCCCTTTTAAGAGTTTTTAATGATCTGCTCCTAGCCGCCGACTCAGGCAGCCCAGCTGTCTTGGTGCTGTTAGACCTAACTGCTGCCTTTGACACTGTGGACCATAACATCCTGTTGTCACGGCTTGAACAGTCCGTAGGCATTACAGGCTCTGCCCTTGCATGGTTCAGGTCTTATTTGACGGACCGTAGCTTCTCAGTGCAGTTAGGTGCCTTCTCCTCTGCCACAGCCCCTCTTACTTGTGGGGTTCCCCAAGGCTCGATTCTGGGCCCCATCCTTTTTCTATTGTACATACTGCCCCTAGGTTCAATTCTCACAAAACACAATATCCCCTTCCATTGTTACGCTGATGATGTACAGATCTATCTGCCTCTCAATCAAAATGCCAACTCACTACAGCAGTTGAAGGACTGCCTAACAGAGATGAAATCCTGGCTTAGCCAAAACTTCCTCACCCTTAATGAGAGCAAGACCGAGGTCATCTTTTTTGGAGCCCAACCAACAGTCTCCCCGGTTGATATTCTGGGCTCCCTCAATACAAATATCCTCCCCTCTGTCATGAACCTTGGAGTGACCTTCAATAGCACCTTTAAATTTGATAAGCAGGTTAGCACTGTAGTCATGACCTGCTTTTTCAAAATACGACTATTGGCTAAGACCAAGTCGTTTTTATCTATTAAAGACCTAGAAAGGGTTATTAACGCCTTTGTTACCTCGAGACTGGATTACTGCAATGCTCTGTATGTGGGTATGGACCAGGCCTCAATTAGACGCCTCCAGCTAGTTCAGAATGCAGCTGCACGTCTTCTCACTGGCCATAAAAAGCGTGACCATATTACCCCAATTCTGGCTTCATTGCACTGGCTTCCAGTTCGGTTCAGAATAGATTGTAAAACTCCTTTTATTCGTTTTCAAAGCCCTAAACGGGCTGGCTCCTGCCTATATAGCCGAACTTCTCCATCGCTACACCCCAGGCAGAGCCTTTAGGTCGGCTGATCAGCTGTTGTTGATAGTGCCTAAGACTAGGCTTAAAACCCGAGGGCATCGCACTTTTGCAGCGGCTGGCCCTAGGCTCTGGAATACTTTGCCCCTCCATGTGAGGTCGGCCCAGACCCTGTTTTTTTTTTAAATCAACACTTAAAACTCATTTTTTCTCTCTGGTTTTTGTTTAATATTATTCGAACATAGGAATATGTATGCATATTATCTTAATCAATCCACCACTTAAAATTAATATTTAAAGCAGTCCTTCCATCGACCTTCCTCCATCTATCTCACCTCTTTTCTGCCTTAAAACCTGGACCCTCTCAGATCTTCCTAATCTGGGACATGGGGAATGGGGTTATTTCAGACACACGCATTTCCTATCATTCGGTCTATAGGCTGTAACATGTATTATCTCTTCGATTTACTCGGTGTGTTCCGTCTGGAGTCAACCCCTGCTTCTTCCCCATTTCCTGCTCCTGTCCAGGAGCCGTACTCGGGTACTCGTCTGGCTTTTGGAGGTCCACGGAGCCTCCAAAAGGCTCCTAAGAGAAGGAGTCGCAGGTCCAGGCTAGCAGCCCGAGCCCCAGAAGCCATGCTTTGGGCTCCAGTACAGGCCCCAGCAGCCATGATCCCGGCTCCAGTACCGGCCCCAGCAGCCATGGTTCCAGCCCCAGTTCTGGCCCCAGCAGCCATGGTCCCAGCCTCATTTCTGGCCCCAGCAGCCATGGTTCCGGCTCCAGAACCGGCCCACAAAGCCATGGATCCGTGCACCAGTATCGGCCCACACAGCCATGCTTCTGTGCTCCATTACCTGGCTTACACAGCCAGGGTCCAGGCTTCTGTTCCGTGCCCAACAGCCATGGTTCCGGCTCCAGAACCGGCCCCAGCAGCCATGGTTTCGGCTCCAGTATTGGCTCTCCGGCCGACGCCAGCTCCCAGTGTCCTGTCGGCGTAGCGGCCGACTCCAGCCCCTCGTCTCCTGTTGGCTCTCCGGCCGACGCCAGCTCCCTGTGTCCTGTCGGCGTACCGGCCGACACCAGTCCCCCGTGTCCTGTCGGCATTCCGACCGACTCCAGCCCCCTGTGTTCTGTCGGGAACTGACCCTCTCAAGTCTTCTCTCAAGTTCCTTCTCAAGTCCCCTCTCGAGTCCCCTCTCTAGTCCCCTCTCAAGTCTCCTCTCGAGTCCCCTCTCGAGTTTCTTCTCGAGTCCCCTCTCGAGTCCCCTCTCGAGTTCCCTCTCAAGTCCCCTCTCCAGTTCCCTCTCCAGTCTCCTCTCGAGTTCCCTCTCGAGTCCCCTCTCCAGTCCCCTCTCAAGGAAGTCCAAAATCCAGTCAGGTAAGAACTCAACAAAACATGGTTTCTCTGCTGCCAACCGGTGCGCCTCTACTAGAGCGGCCCTCTTCTGCCGAACACTGGACGCTCCCTTCCACCAATCAAAGCAGCAAGCCACACTGTAAAAAAAAATGTTTTTTCACAGTTTTTCCCCAGAATAAATTACAGTTTTTTATTGTATTTCATAATTACAGGAAATCATATTCAATTTACAAGAATAAACGTTTTTTTGAAATGTGTCATGTATTTTAACAAAAAAAAACTGTAAAAATGGAATTCATTATTTATCTGTTTTTTAGCAGTTTTTAAATGCGAATTTAACAAAACTAACCGTAAAAATAAATGATTTTCTGGTGGAAAAATTAGCTGCATTTTCTGTAATTCTACTAAAAAATACTTTTGTTATGGCTATATATCACTGTCAAATACATAACAAATACTGTTAATACTCGTTTAAAACATGTATAATTGCAAGAAAATATATGAGTAAAGAAAGAAATATTTTGTAATTTTGCTTAATTTAACCACTACTTTACATTGATAAACTGAAAAAACACAGGTATTGACTATCCTATTATAGTAACAAAAAAAATAAATTTTAACACATTTTGACTTTCACTTTATTGCTACATTTGTATTAATTTGAATATTTAATTGTTAAATATATGAATTTCATGTTATAAAAACTGTGTAAAACCATAGAGTTAAAAGAAAACTTGACTGTTATTAGCATGTTGGGTGCGAATTCCTACCAGAGCACAATTAAGATATAAAATGATGCTATAACCCACCAGTAACAGCCATAGACTGTGGGACTGTGGGACTCAATGGGACTACGGTGGAGAGAGTCAGCAGCTTCAGGTTCCTCTGGGTCCACATCACTGAGGACCTGACATGGACTCATCACACTAACAGCATCACCAAAACAGATAGACAGGGGCTCTTTTTTTAAATTGTATTAGTCAATGTATTGACTTATGATATATTAGGATTTGGTTTCTAAATGAGAGTTTTAGTTTAGATAAAGTTGCACAGTACTTCAGCTCATCATTACAGTTATTCCACAGATGAACACCTTCTGTTGTGATGCAATGAAGTTTGGAATTTGTTCGTATGGGTGGTTTTAAAAAAAAATGCAGTTTCCTCTCAACATGTGTATGCTTTCTCTCCGTGTGTAAAATCCCTCGACATTATGATGTAATTGTTCTGCAGGCTGAGGAAGTTCAACATGGACTCCAGGATACTCTGCATCTTCTACAGGTAGAAGAGAGAGTATCATTCATAGAGAGTATCCTGGCTGCATCACGGGCTGGTACGGCAGTGCAATCATATTCCTTTTACTTGCATATAGACTCTTCTTGCACTATTTCTATTCCATTTTATTTGTATTTACTTGCACTATTGTATCTGTTTTATTTGTTCTATGTTCTATATATATGTTGCACTGTTGGAGAAGCATGTGACTTCAGTTTTTCATTGCCATGTCTACACTGAAGATAATGTACAAATGACAATAAAGCCTTGAATCTTGAATTTACGGTATTTTTTAAAATGTCTTTTTTTATCATTTAAAAAAACATTTATTCTGTTTCTTTAGAGGTGTATGACTCTATTCTAACAATTAATATATGTTAAAAGAAAAAGATTTAATGGAATTACAAAAACATTTCTTGTAAAATGACAGTTCCTTTTTGGCAAAAAATGTGATAGTTAATGTAAACTAACGCTTTTGCAAAGTAAAATGGCGTTCTTTTCTTTGTGTTTTACTTGTAAATGGTCTTAGATATAGGGTACTTTTTTGTAATAATAAAAGTAATTTTCTGTATTTTAGCTTTTCTTTATCATTTTTAAAAGATAATTATTCTGTTTTCTAGAGGTTTATGACTCTATTCTAACAAATAATATATGTTAAAAGACAAATATTTCATGTAAAATTACAGTAATAAAGGCTCCTTGTGGTAAGGTAAGTTTCTGTTTTTTTACATGTTATCTCCGTATTTTATTTTACAGTTTTTTTCCTTTTTTTAACAGACATTTTCTGGCGCCCCCGTTGCCAGAAAATTTCCGTTTTCTTACTTTTTTTTTTTTTTTACAGTGCAGATAAAAGGTAAAATGCTGTAATTCTACCTCAAATGGATCATCTGCTGGGTCCATTTGTGGTTGGTTCATTCTGTTACGGTTGAGTGAAGCAGGCAGGACCCAAATGCAGAATAAACTGAAAAAATATTTTTATTTCAAGGTCTAGAGGCACAAACAGAACACTAACCCGAGAACACAGTCAAAGACAAACAATGAACCAACAATGACAGACAGAAAAACCAGAACTTAAATACACACAAGACTAATCACACAAACAAGACACAGGTGTGGAGGGAGGAGAAAACACAGGGGCACCAGGTGAAGACAATCGGGTAATCAGGTAGGAGGGAACACAGACAGACAGCAACAGGCAAGACAGGGGGTGAAGACTTTTCAAAATAAAACATGAAACCAAAGACAGAAAAAGACAAGACAAAACACAACCCAGACAGATCGTGACACATTTGAAATGAGGTTTCTGCTATTAAAATGTAATATTGATATTGATCCACCAAAGGCAAATAAAACCTTCATCTCAGACTTGTCAAGCCTACTCACAACTATATGCCCTACTTTCACCAGGCTGGTTATCCTTGGGGACTTTAACATTCATGTTGATGCCCCTAAGTGCTCACTGGCCACAGACTTCCTCAACCTCCTGGACTGTCTCCCTCTTACCCAACATATACAAGAGCCTACTCATAAACATGGCCACACCCTTGATCTTTCCATCACTGGTGATGTCACGGTTACCAAAACCCACACTCTTGAGCTTGGCAATAGACATAGACCATAGTCAGCTTGGCAATAGACATAGACCATAGTCAGCTTGGCAATAGACATGATGATGATGATGCATTTTATTTATATAGCGCTTTTCACAACTCAAAGACGCTTTACAGTGTGAGGGAGGGTAGACAAACAAGGACAGGCAAACAAGTAAGTATAGTAAAATAAAATAAACAAAAAAAGGCAGTCAAGAGGAAGTTGATTGAGAGGGGGGGGGGGGCTTATGGGTAGACAGAGTTGAAAATATGTGTTTTGAGGCGGGACTGAAAGACTGAGTCTGTTGAGGGATGTAGTGCTGATGCCGTAAAGAAGTGAGTTGCAATAGTCAAGGCGGGAGGAAATGAAGGCATGGATTAGTCGTTTGGCTGCGGGGCAGGTGAGAGAGGGTAGGATTTTTGAAATATTGCGGAGGTGGAAAAATGAGGTTTTGACTGTTTGCCGGATGTGAGGTTCGAGGGAGAGGGTGGGGTCAAAGATTACGCCAAGATTGCGTGCCTGATTGGAGGGGGAAACAATGGTGCCATAGATGGTGAGTGTTATGTTAGTGACCTTGCTGAGGGTGGATTTGGAGCCGATTAGGAGGAGTTCTGTTTTGTTGCTGTTCAGTTTGAGGAGGTTATGTTGCATCCAAGTTTTAATAGCTGTCAGACAGGAATCGATGTGGGTAAGGGGTGGGTTATGGAGGGATTTGGTGCTGAGGTAGATCTGAGTGTCATCAGCATAGCAATGGAAGTCCAGGTTGAAGTGGTGGAGTATCTGACCGAGGGGGAGGATGTAAATGATGAAGAGGAGGGGGCCAAGTACTGATCCTTGAGGAACACCTTGGGTGACTGAGGCTGTAGCAGAGGAGTGGTTGGGGAGGGAGATGAAGTGGGATCGTTCAGTGAGGTAGGACTGGAGCCATCTGAGTGCAATACCTTCGATACCAATGTCCCTGAGTCGGGTGAGCAGGATGTTGTGGCTCACGGTATCGAAGGCTGCACTCAGGTCGAGGAGGATGAGAATATTGAGGGAACCAGTGTCAGCAGAGGTGAGGAGGTCATTGAGGACCTTGACGAGTGCAGTTTCTGTACTGTGGTGAGGATGAAATCGAGACTGAAGGGGTTCGTAGAGCTGGTTGGTTTGGAGATGGCAGTGAATTTGTTTGGCTACAAAGCGTTCAAGAGTTTTTGAGAGGAATGGTAGGTTGGAGATGGGGCGCTAATTAGTGAGGGAGGAGGGATCAAGGTTGTTTTTTTTTTGAGGATTGGAGTAACGGCAGCAGGTTTGAAGGCAGAGGGGACGGTTCCATGGGACAGCGAGGAGTTGAAAAGGTTAGCAAGATAGGGGCAGAGGACGAGGAGGCAGGACTTCAGGAGAGGAGTGGGTAGAGGGTCAAGGGAGCAGGTTGTGGGATTTGAGGAACCGATCAGATGGAGTATTTCAAGTGGGGTAACCAGGTTGAACTGGGAGAGGCGGCGCTGGGGAGGAGGAGTCAGGAGGTCAAGGGAGTGGGGGGAGAAATGGTAGCGGTGGAGGTAGGGGGAGATGCTTGTATGTCAGATGGAGCTGAGAAGGAGTGGTTAATGGCGTTAATTTTGTCTGCGAAAAACTGGAGGAATGAGCTGCAAGTAGCGGAAGTAGAAGTAGGGAGGTTATCAGCACAGGGTTTGAAGAGCTTGTTAACTGTAGAGAAGAGGGTCCTGGGGTTACGGGAGGGGTCAGTGAAGATGTTGGAGAGGTAGGCAGATTTAGCGGCAATAAGAGCATCTTTGTATGCATTGAGATGGAGTTTGTAGCTTATGTAATGGACTGTGAGGGATGATTTATTTGAAAGCCGTTCAAGTTGGCGGCCTCGCTGCTTCATTTTACGGAGTGCGGGTGTGAACCAGGGTGAGGAGGTCTTGAAAGTAACAGTTTTATTTTTGCTAAAGTGTTGAGGGAGGTGAGTAGGGTGGAGTTGAGGTGGTTGAGCAGATCATCAGGTGAGCTGAGGGTTGCATCCTGACATAGACCATAGTCAGCTTGGCAATAGACATAGACCATAGTCAGCTAACGTCTGCCCTCTCCTCTTCCCTATCCAGGCTCCATGCTGCACTCTCACTTGAAGAGCATGTGAACCGGTATAATAACACCCTGCATGAGTGCCTAGACAGGCTGGCACCTGAAATAACCCGAGTGGTGTCTTTCCATGGCTCTGCCCCATGGTACACTGACCAGCTCAGAGCGCAAAAATCAGAGGGTCGGAAGATTGAGCGCAGATATACGCAAACTGGCCTAACTGTCCACCTGCTCTCTTTTAGAGATCACCAGAAGGCCTATTCCTCTGCATTGAGAGCAACCAGGTCAGCCTACTACTCCAATCTGATTGAGACAAATCGTAACAAACCCAAGCACCTATTCTCCACAATACATTGGTTGCTCAAGCCTAGTGATCCCTCATCAACCACTCCTACAACTGATTACTGCAACCGCTTTATGGAACTTTTTTAAACAAAAATTGAAAACATCATGCTTAACATCGCCAAAGCCTCCTCAAACCAACCTGTCTTTCCCCAACATCCTGTACTTGCTCCATCAAATGCACCAACCCTAAACTGCTTCACGGAGGTCACGCAAGCTGAGCTTTCAAAAATCATCTCAGCGATGACCTCATCTAGCTGCGCCCTTGATCCTATCCCCACCTCCCTACTGAAAGCCTGCTCACCATCCATTATTCCAACTGCCACCATCATAATAAACAAATCCCTGTTGAGTGGTGAGGTCCCCCACTCCCTCAAGCTGTCAGCCATCAGACCTGTCCTGAAGAAGCACAACCTGGATCCTGAGGTATTCACAAACTACCGCCCCATCTCAAACCTGCCTTTTTTAGCTAAAGTTCTGGAAAAGGTTGTTGCCCTTCAGCTTCATGAACATCTCCACACTCATGAGCTCTATGAAACCTTCCAGTCTGGTTTCAGACCAGCTCACAGCACTGAAACAGCTCTGGTCAGGGTTCTAAATGACCTGCTGATGGCGGCTGACTCTGTTTCCCCAAGCCTACTCATCTTGCTGGACTTAAGTGCAGCATTTGATACTGTTGACCATCGCATCATGTGTCGGCGACTCCAGGAGGTGGGAATCGCTGGCAAGGCTCTGGACTTTTTCGACTCGTACCTCACAGGAAGACAGAAATATGTCCGTCTTGGGAAAAGCACCTCCGACACACACTGTGTCACCTCTGGTGTACCCCAAGGGTCAGTCCTTGGGCCACTACTCTTTTTAATTTACATGTTGCCCCTGGGACAAATACTGAGGAGGCATAACATCAGCTTCCACACATATGCCGATGACACACAGATTTATTTCCAAACTGCCCCGGATAAACATCTGGTACTTTCAAAAGTCTCAAGATGCCTGGAACACATACACCACTGGATGAGCAACAACTCCCTCCAACTGAATAGCAGCAAATCAGAGGCCATTCTGATTGGAACACCACATCAAACACAAACAACTCATATCCCTCATATCAGCATCAATGGCCACTCCATTCCCCTCTCCCCACTTGTAACGAGCCTTGGTGTGAAACTGGACTCATCCCTTTCATTCCAAGCACACATAAAGACGGTCTGCCAAGCCTCATACTACCACCTGAGAAACATCTCCAAAATGCGACACTCCCTCACCAAACCGGATGCAGAAAAACTGGTCCATGCCTTCATCACCTCCCGCATTGACTACTGCAATTCTCTGCTTGCAGGCATTCCAGCTAAAAACACTCAGAGACTACAATATGTACAAAACTGTGCCGCCCGGATACTCACAAAAACACGCAAATCAGAGCACATCACCCCCATCCTTCACTCACTCCACTGGCTCCCTGTAAAACACCGGATCAACTACAAAGTCCTCATAATGGTCTTCAACGCCATCAACCACACTGGCCCCACCTACCTACAGGAACTGCTAACCAGAAAACATTCCCATACCTCATGCACACTCAGGTCAGACAGCTCCAATCTCCTGGCTGTTCCGTGGACAAAACTGGTCACCATGGGAAACCGTGCTTTCTCCTCCCTGGGTCCACGTCTGTGGAATCAGCTTCCAGAGAACATACGGACCTCGGCATCACTCTCACTTTTTAGGAAATGCCTCAAGACTAGGGTTGGGAACCAAAACTCGGTTCCAGATGAGAACCGATAAGAAAATGCCGGGTACCGGGTACCCATACAAAATACACAATTTCGGTTCTGCTTAACGGTTCGTAAACGCGGTAGACCCTGTATTCCACCGGGTCTGTCTGCGCTGCGGCGCTGCGGTGGAATACAGGGGCGGACTGGCCATCTGTGTGTTCTGGAGAATCAGAGAACGGCTGGTCGTCAGCGGGCACCGCCCTTAATTTTTTTAAACGGCATCATGTAAGTTGCGCTGACAGGCAACAGAGGTCCACAGTTGCCCCGCAGCGAGGCTCCCCCCGCCCAGCGCCATATGCCCCCGCCCTCCCGTAAACAGTTCACGAGCTCAGTCACTTCATAACACCAAAGATGGGTCACGGTAAACGCTCTGAAGTGATGCTCCACTACACTAAAAAAGAAAAAGACAAGGCACAGTGTAATGCCTGTTAATAGCTTGCCACAGGCATAGATCAGTTAAAATAAAGCACAGCTATTGTGCAATACATTAGTATTGCATGTATATTTTTTTATTTGTAAAAATGTCAGTTAAAGCTTAAAAGAATAAAGATATTTTAGTTATCTAACTGTTTGACCTCTTTCTTTTACAATTTTGGAATCGAAACGGAGAATCGATAAGAACCGGAATCGATAAGCAGAACCGGAATCGGAATCGATACATTTCAAACGATACCCATCCCTAGTAGTAACACTCCAGTAAGAGGCTTATTTTACACTGGATGGACACAATGCAATAAATAACATCCCAAACAAGGCATGAACTATTGATATTCTGTACAAACTGTGAAGTCCACTGAGACAAATGTAACATTTGTGATATTGGGCTATATAAATAAAACATTGATTGATGAACATAAAGAACCGAGAAACCGGCTCACAAGATCCCTACATTTGCAACTGTGGGCGATTTCGAACCCTGAAGGCAGGAGAGACTGAAAAGAGTCAAGGGAAGCTTATAAAAGTTAACAGCATTTAATTAAACAAAAGTGCAGTGGTGTACAAATGAAATTGCAAGGAGACACTCTCCCCATCTGTGTCTGTGGTGTTTAAACATTCCCTGCTACACATTATTCAGCTTCAATAAATGAGTGCTAATCCCAGTGTGCTCAGTTTAGAACATCACATGTCATTTCACCTTCTATCATGGTTTGAAACCGTAGCATTTGTCAGATGCTAATGCTAACTGGAAGTGACGAATTTTCAGAATAAAAGTGTCAAGTTAACAGTTAGTGAACTTCCGGTTTTTCAGAATAAAACTGATTTAAATCAAATATTGTATTTAATTCAAATTACACCTTATCACCATTGATTTTAAATTGACTAACACAACTTAAAATGTGAAGGTCCTTCCGTTCTGCAGCAGTCACACCTTACAACCATCATGGCCCCTGGTAGACCCCCACCCTCACATATAAACACAGACACCACTGTTGTGAAATAACACTTGTGTGCGGTACGTAAATTGGAAAACTTTATTACAAATGTTTCTTTTAAATTGGAATAACTTTTACATTTAAATGATTAGGTGCATGCCCTTTATCTAATTTGTTGTGTTTTGTATTTGTGTCCATCTACACTTTGCTGTGTAAATGCACCCTAAGTGGGAAGAATAAAGGTCTTCTGAACTTTAAATGTTGTTGGATGCAACAAAAGTTTACCGTACAGAAAATAGAAAGAAATCTCAAAATAATTCTCAAAACGTGAGCAGCAGAACACGGGGCATCTGCGAGGCTGGATATCACTGGTGCACACGTGTGATACAATGACCAGTATCTTTATTAAGTCTGTGTAAAAGGAGCAGATGTGCTTGCCTGGGTCAGCGTGTCAGCGTCCTCGTTCTTCAGCTCGAGTTCCACTTCCTGTGCAGCCAGCTTGGCCTTGAGGTCATCCACCTATCAGATGATCAAACAGGGGGGGGGGGGGGTCATATTCAGCAAGGACTGGAGATCTGGATAAGGAATTCCATAACAAAAACTGCAGTGGAAAATACATCTTTAAGTTTTAGTACAAGTTGTATTTTGGCTAGGTTTTTAAATGTATACTTTCTTTACTTTACGACATATTTCTACTCTATGTATTTTTTTGATACAAAACAATAATCCACAGTACATCAACTTTGGACTAAAAGTTATCTCCGCCTTAGTATACATCATTATTTTTGATGTTGTGTGACATTATTGTATCAAAAACCTAAAAACAAGGTTTCTTCCATCGATACAAGGTCAATGGAAAATGGACTCTACTTATATATCTCTTTATCAGGTCATTCCGACCCCTCAAAGCCCTTTACATACGAGTCGTTCACACCTTATTCATGCAGAGCAGTGCCACTTTCTCTAGTGAAGCAAACACGCATGCACGCACACACACACACACACACACACAATGTTAAATAACAGCACTTAAAGCAGCACTGGGAGCACTAACAAACACAGGATGCATTAATGGTGGCGGGCTGCTGTACAGGGGGTGCTCTCTAATTAAAAGGCTTCTCAGTCTCCAAACGGACCCTGTGTGTGTGTGTGTGTGTGTGTGTGTGTGTGTGTGTGTGTGTGTGTGTGTGTGTGTGTGTGTTTGTGTGTGTGTGTGTGTGTGTGTGTGTTTGTGTGTGTGTTGACAGTGATGGGTAAAACTCTCTTTTGCTTTCAACAAATTGAAGTCACTGGTGTGTGTATGTGCATGTCTGTGTGTGGGTGGGCGTGTTTATGCA
>CALSBZ010042196.1:0-14528 GCA_943591055.1 Gobionotothen gibberifrons | reverse complement strand
TGTGTGTGTGTGTGTGTGTGTGTGTGTGTGTGTGTGTGTGTGTGTGTGTGTGTGTGTGGCACTTTTGAGACACGTTAATGTTTGATTAATCTTAATGTATACTGTATGTATAATTGGTTAGTACAATAAAGAAAGGATTTGTTTTGGAATTATTTTGTGTTCCGTTTTTTCTTGGGCGGCCCTCAATCCAATATTGGGTACCTAAATTGGCCCTCACTCATCAACACTTTGAGAACCCCTGCTTTAAAGTATTGCTATTTAATAAACTAAACCCCCCCCCCTTTTTTTCCTGCTAAAATCTATGTAATATTGACTAATTAGAGAACAATTTAATAGTTATTGTTTTCTAGAATGATTTCCATGGAAGACTTATTTTAAATGTAAGATCCCTCCTCAGGCACTCACAGGAAGTCGGGTCGGCCGGTCGCCATCAAAGTCATCGACAAGACGCGTTTCCCCACCAAACAGGAGACGCAGCTGAGGAACGAGGTGGCCATCCTGCAGGTACTGAGGCTGCTGCACTCTGAGGTCACCATCACATCATCTGCAGTATCATCTAATGTGTGTGTGTGTGTGTGTGTGTGTGCAGAATCTGTCCCACCTGGGCGTGGTCCTGCTGGAGGGGATGTTTGAGACGGTGGAGTACGTGTTTGTGGTCATGGAGAAGCTCCATGGAGACATGCTGGAGATGATCCTGTCCAGTGAGAGAGGCCGGCTCCCTGAACGCAACACCCGCTTCCTCGTAACCCAGGTAACAACCACCACCCATCTATACATGGAGGTGTTTTTAGAATCTTATTCATGTATGGTATCTTTAAAGACAGCTAGACAGCCTTTGTTACCCTACTAGCCAGATGCCTGATATTGCTCATGTGGAACTCTCCAACATCCCCCTCACACACCTTGTGGTTAAAAGAAGTCCTAAATTCAGCCAAACTTGAGAAAATAAGGTGCATACTGAGGGGCTCCCTGGGGAAATTCCGCAAGATGTGGAACCCCTTCTATAAGTATATACGGGAGCTGGACATGCCGGATGTCTCTGTACAATAGGGCGGTGGTCCTGCGGTGTTAAACTGTGAGTAGTGGGCAGCCGACAAGTGCTTTGTTTTTTATTTTTGATATATTTGGTCTTTTTGTTCCATTTATACACATTGTTTGATCTCTACTTTTGCACTATGTTATTAATAATGGACTTAGACTCAGAGCCTTTAGATTTAGATTTAGGTTTTTGTCCTGTCGCAGTCCATTTATTGTTTTGTTTAATTTATTTTATCCTGTCGGACTCGAATCACATTGTTGTCATCCTAATGTGTCTGCCAACTGCTATTGTGCTGTCTGGCTGTTTGTTTATAATAAAAAAAAATAGACAGCTGTTCCTAACATAAAGAAAAGGACCTGATGGGGTTACAAAATAGTTTAGAGAGGTCATTAGATGTTTAATAAAAAGTGTGTGTGTGTGTTTCAGATCCTGGAGGCTCTGCGGTATCTGCACCTCAAACACATCGCTCACTGCGACCTGAAGCCAGAGAACGTGCTGCTGGCCTCTGCAGACCCCTTCCCTCAGGTGCCACTTCCTGCTTTCTTCAGTGTTTCAGACCGCCTCTCCATCTCGTCTCATCCTCTCCCTCATTCTCATTCTCTCTCTCTCTCTCTGTGTGTTTCAGGTGAAGCTGTGCGACTTCGGCTTCGCCCGGATCATCGGCGAGAAGTCGTTCCGCCGCTCGGTGGTGGGAACGCCGGCCTACCTCGCCCCGGAGGTGATCAGCAGCAGCGGGTACAACCGCTCTCTGGACATGTGGTCTGTGGGCGTCATCACGTACGTGAGCCTGAGCGGCACCTTCCCCTTCAACGAGGACGAGGACATCCGCCAGCAGATCACCAACGCAGCCTTCATGTATCCACGGCAACCCTGGACCTCCATCTCATTGGAGGGTGGGTCGACTTTATCTTTGCATTATGAAGATTTCTTCTTTAAGGACAGGGATATTAGACTTATAGTCGGGTAACCAATGTCTTTAATGCACGAAGTCAATTGATATTGTTTTTTCTGACTGATAGCTCATTAATGCAATTTAAATGTCTGGGTCCTTGAATGCAACACGTACATATTCAGCTGTATGCTTTTGTGTTCCCTCTCAATGTCTTTATCATTGGGAACAAAATAGCTAATGTTATGCACACTAGATCACTTGTAATGCTCCTGTTGTCCACTGGGTGGCAGCAGTGGTCAGATTTGAATCCACTGTTTGATTAAATCATCTGTGTCTCTCTCTCTCCAGCGGTGAGCCTGATCAACAACCTGCTGCAGGTGTCGGTCAGACGCAGGTTCAGTGTGGGCAAAGCTCTGGGACACCCCTGGCTGCAGGTAACCTATATGTATAGTCTGATATGAGCAGGCTTATAAGGAGATGAGTTGTGTGAGGAAGCTGCTCCATCAGCTCATTGTTCTGTAGAAATAATCATCACCTTGCTATAGTGTTCATGAATACCCCTCCTTCTGTTAGACAAGTGTACGACTGCTTTTTAGATTGAATGTCAGTTGACTATACATCACATTTGACCTGTGATTGTGCTGCAACTGATTGGTCTAATATTGGTAACACTCTATAAGTCATCATTCAACAGACAAGTAACATGCATTCAACTAACTGCCAGTTGACTATTACATTAAGCATTAGTTAATGATCATATGTGTTCTGTTGATAGGTTATAGACTTTCAACTGTTTTTCACTTTAATTGGATAGTCCTAACATGTGGAGAACCTACTAAAAGTATACTAATAGTCAACTCTAGTTTAGTTGACGATCAACAGATAGTCAACTAAACTCTAAAGTTGCTTATCTGTTGATCATCAACTAATGCTTAGTTACTTGTCGGTTTGAACGGTGCTGTTGAATGTTAACTATGGACTATCAAAATATTGTGTTTCCCTTCATGTCCCCCCCCTCCTGCAGGACTTCCAGCTGTGGTGTGACCTGCGTGCCTTTGAGCAGACGATGGGCTGCAGGTATCTGACGCACTGCGGGGACGAGGAGCGCTGGATTCGCTTCACCAAGGAGAGAGGCCTGGACTTCCCCCCCCACCTCTGCTGGGACCCCGACATGTGACTACGCACTAAAGGTAGGACAGATGTATTATCTTTAACGTAGTATAGAGTTCCTATATATTAGTTAGTGTGAAAAAACAACACAACTGCACTTTAGTAATATAATTGTTCTTTTTTATTCCAAGTTGAGTAGTTTTAAAGTGTGTAGGTGAGTTTCTATGGATGGGTTAGGGAGGAGAATGGAGCACAGGTGAAATGATCTCCGTCATACATACAGAGCAGCCTCTCAACGGAAACAAACCCTATTGGCTCCACATACACTTTAGATTCTCCTTCTCATGTCCTTCACTTCCCCACACCTCTCCGTGCCCTGTCTATATTACCCACAGTGCTTTGCTCTCTGAATCCTGGGGCCCATCCCCTCCCTGCTGACCTGAGCGTTAACTCCTCAGGTCAGCAGTTTCCTCTCCGTGTTTTTATGAGACTGACTTTGTTTCAGGCTCCGGAGGAAACCGTTTGTGACGAAGGTGAGTTTCACACAGACAACATTGCATGCACAATACACAACCAACCAGCTTGTTTTTTGAATCACGATTTCTTCTTTAATTACCCTTCTACAAAAAAATATGTCATCTGAGAGAGAGCGGGGAGAGCAGGAGGCTTTGCTCAAAGTGACAGCTCTTTAATCCTGACCGACTCCCTCCTCATACCGTCTGTTACGTCTCCTAAAGGCACGTATGGGCATATGTACGCTTCTTACATAATCAGTGCAATACCCGCACTCTGACAGGGCGGAGCTGGCCAGTCCAAACAGCTTCTAAGATCTGAGCAAAGCCTTCCACTCTCCCCCTCTCGGGGCAGTGTTTTTGGGGATGGATAGGGGGGGGAAGAAAGTTAAGATTTGAAAGAGGAGGGACGGTGGTAGGGGGTTTAAATGGCTCTCTCCACACAGGAGAGATAGCTGGGAAGAAGGGGTGAGGAGGAGGAGGGGGTGTTTTTACAAGTCGCTCTCCCCGTAGAGGGCGCTGGAGAAGGAGATGTAGTCCAGGGCTCCGGTGGCGCCGTCCCCTCCGATGTACCTGGTCATGCGGCTGATGCAGTACTCGGCCTGATCTGGGGGCAGCTCCCTGCGCAGCTCGTCCACCGTGATGTAGTTCTGTGTGGGGGAGAGAGAGGTGGGGGGGTTATTAGAATGCACAGACAAGGGTCTATTATATATATGTAAGTGTAGCCACATACAGATGAAGCACTTAATTTCGGGCAGTGATTGGCAAGTGGTCTGCCCTCGCTCAAGGGAAAGCCTCCAGCTTGGCTTGAGACCGCCCCCGTTATAAATAAATGTAATTATAATGAAGCCAGCTGCAATGGATCATTGAAAACCTGGGAGGGCTTGACCTTCCTCGAAACTGGGCGTAGGCAGGAACAGGTAAACTGGAGTCCGAAATGAAGTGCTTCATCTGTATAGTCGGGATGCTAACTTGTATGTTGGGTTTACTGTTGTCCACATAGGCTAATAAACACAAGTTAGCATCCGGCAGTTTCTAACAAAACATTTGGGTATAACTAGACCAGTGATTCTCAAATGGGGTACGTGAGATAAAAAAGGTTAATTAAAAAAAATAATCTTAGTACAATAAGTTAAATAGAAAACACAATTTTATATAAACATGTCAGATGTGTGTATTGCATTTTATAGTTTTTCACGATATATAATTTTGTTCATTGGTTTGTTAAACATATTACTTTCCTTGGAAAAATCTGTTTTATAAAAATGTTATGTTGTGCATGAAGATGAAAATATCCTTAGTTTGTTGTAATTCACACACTGAGGGAACATCACTATATTGGAATTATTTATAAAGGCTTGGTGTCGGTTAGGGGGTACATTACTGGAAAAAGTTTGAGAAGCACTGTACTAGACTATATGTAAACTGCCTATGTGTAGCATGTTGTGGCTAAGCTAACAGTCTGCTTACCTTGTCTGAGGCCAGGATCTTGAAGGAGGCCATGACCTGTTCTGCGGTGTCGGTCTCAGCGGTCTCGCGGGTCATGAAGTCGATGAAGGCCTGGAAGGTCACCACGCCCGTGTTGTTGGGGTCCACCAGAGTCATGATGCGAGCAAACTCCACCTCGCCCTGTCAGAGAGCAGCACAGTGCACCAGTTCATAACTCATATCACTATTAGTGATCTCAGGTCAAAAGGTCCGAGACACGCTGTACTCACCAGATCGTAACCCATGGAGATGAGGCAGGCACGGAAGTCGTCTGGATCCATCATGCCGTTTCTCTTCTGCAAGAGACACACAGCGTTAGTTTAGATAATATATAGCTCACACAGTGTTACCATGACGGTGTTAATGAAGCGTCACCCTGTCGAAGTGGTTGAAGGAGGCCCTGAACTCGTTGAGCTGCTCCTGGCTGATGCCCTTGGCGTCGCGGGTCAGGATCTGGTTCTCCACCTCGTTGATGGTTCTGGCGATGGTGGTGAGCAGCTGTTCCCAGCCCACACGCACGTGCTGAGCGGGAGGAGAGAAGACAGGACTTTAATAAAAGGGGTAAAACAGGTGGGAGGGTGTGATGTCGCTGGTCGTCATGGCAGCAGTGTACCTCCATGGTGTAGTTGGTGTGCTTGTTGTCGAAGATGAGGGACTCCTGGCTCAGCTGGTGGTCTCCCTCCAGCTTGTCGATGTTGGATTTGTAGTTGATGATGTGCCCCTCGTACTGCTTCAGGCTGTTCATCTGTTCCTCCAGGGAGCCCGCGATGTCCACGGACACGTGGCTGATCTCCTGCGGGGGGGGGGGGGGGGGGTTAAAAAATTTTTTTTTTTTTTGGGGGGGGGGGGTTTTTTTTTTATGCTACTCCAAACACTGTTTACATTTGTCTGTATTGCCTTTTCAAACTTATATTACTTCTTTTCTACCATGGTGAACATTATATTAGAACATGTCCACAGTTGTCAATGCCCTATAATAAAAACATCTTTCTTAATCTGCCTCCGTTGTATCAAATCAAATCAACTTTTATTTATATAGCACATTTATAAACGATTTTTGGTCGAGCCAAAGTGCTGTACTTATAATAAAAATAGCCTACAGTAGAGACGCTTTACAGCAAATACAACAGCACAGTTTGTTCAGAATATCAGTATGAGAGAAACGACACCCTCTGTCCTTAGACGCTCACATCGTACAAGGAAAAACTCCCGGAGAAAACGTATATTCTCAAGTTAAAGTGTGGTGTCACTGTACCTCCATCTTGGTTTGGATCCAGGGCCCGATGATGTTGGCCTGGGCGGCGAACTGGCGCCTCAGCCTCTCGTTGGCCTGCTGCCTGGCCACCTCCTCCTGGAGCATTTGGTCTCTGAGGGGAACCAGGTGCTTCACCTGCAGGCGGAGGAATCGAACGTCACAAACGCTTCTTTTAACAGCCAAAGAGATTAGACCAGGGGTTCTCAAAGTGCGGCCCGCGGGCCAATGGCGGCCCTCGGAAATGTTTCTGCCGGCCCGCGATAGTTAATGTGACAACAACAAAAAAAGTCGAAAGTTGTTTTGGATGAGTCACTAGTTGACTGGTAAGAAATTATATGAGAAGCCGCTGTGGTGCATCTGATTAAAATGCCAGAGAAGATGTATACTCCAAATTATGTTTATTGTAAATAGGAGGTGAATGCCAAGATATGTACACAAAATGTATGTGTGTTTGTTTGTATATATAGGTATGTAAAAAGGCGTGCGTGTGTTTGCAAGGCACTTTTGAGACAAATTAATGTTTGATTAATCTTAATGTATACTGTATGTATAATTGATTAGTACAATAAAGAAAGGATTTGTTTTGGAATTATTTTGTGTTCCGTTTTTTCTTGGGCGGCCCTCAATCCAATATTGGGTACCTAAATTGGCCCTCACTCATCAAAACTTTGAGAACCCCTGGATTCGACCAATATATTGAGTTTTTAGTGCTAAAAACATGCAACCCTGTGGTACTAGAAGATTAGCTTTTCTTTGACGTTTTAGCTAAAACTAAGTTAGTGGAAGTTGAGTATCAGCTTGACACGCAATTAATCAACTAGTTAGGTATTTGATTGAAGCTTTAAGCCTGCAGTATTCAGTGCCACTGTGTCTTACATGTACTATCTGGCAGAAGAGCGTTCATGTTCAAAGCCCCAACAGACTGGAATACTTTACCTGCTGCTATTAGATCTCTTGCATCATTGGGTATGTTTAAACATCTCACTTTCGACTGGTCTGTACTTGTTATTGATGAAACTGATATTGATGAAACTGATTTGCTCAACTGTCTCAAATTGTAATGATTGTGTGCTTTGCTTGATTTTTACTTAACAGACTGTATGTGGTTTGTCTTGTTTTGCCTTTTGTCTTTTTGTTTATGTCTGTAAGTTGTTGCTACTGTCGGGACCCCCTTGAAAACGAGATGGTGCATCTCAAGGGGTTTATCCCAATGAATACATTTCTATATATCTCTGAGCCAGATGACCAAATGGGCGCTAGGCTAGGTTGACATAAGGTAAACTTGAACTGATTCATAATAAAGTTAACGTTAGATTGCCTACGAAGACTCTTGGGTGCGTTCGATGTGACTCACCGCGTCCCACTTGGAGCTGATGTCCTGGGGGGAGAGGTTGGTGTAGGGGTTGATTCCGGACAGCTTGATGCCGTAGGTCTGGGCGATCTTCAGGATCTCGTTGTGGATCCCCATGGTGGCCATGCGCTCCTTGTCGGCCTCGGGCAGAGTGGCTTTGAACTGGTCGTGAGCGGTGATCAGACTCTGGGGGGGGGGGGGTCACAGTCAGGGGTTTACTTACCCATTATAACAGGGAAACATTCGGTAACACTTTCTATTAAGGTACACAAATTAACCATCAACTAGTTGTTAATTACCATGCATATTAGCAGTATATTGGTTATGAACAAGACTTCACTTTAAAATAGGGAACATATTCTTAGATATAAATACCTCATTTTGAGTTATTTAGACACAATTAACACTTATAGTTTCATGTCTTGTTACATAAGAATAGATCATATTTGTTAAGTGCTATTATCGGAGAATTACTATTCTTGTGCTACTACTGCCTTATTGAGCAGAGCATATTAAGACCCAAACTCATGTACAACAACTTCCTTACTTGCAACAAATAAGCACTAATTAGAGGGTTATTGAGGAAAAACTCTCAACTAATGGCTTATTACTTGTAGTATATGGTCATGTAGAATAAGGTGTTTTATAATGACTAGTAAAGAGCCAATATACTGCTAATATGCATGTTAATTAACAACTAGTTGATGGTGAATTTGTGTACCTTAATATAAAGTGTTACCAAACATTCATTTATCAGTGTGAAGCTGCCTAAAGGAAATACTAAGCCTAAATTGTTTTCCCAATTACAGACATTTGAATTTAAGTTAATTACAAATATGGGATACACTGATATATATATATATGTACTTTAGTTACAGAGGACAGCATGCGTTGCTTTTACCTCACAATTCAAACTAAAGGTTATTGACTGACTTTATCTGTTGTATATGTGAACGTCCTGTAGGACACCAGTCAGCAGTCAGCGTCAGCTACCTATCGTGGTCTAATGAACATTAAGGATGTGTCGTACCTGGATCTCCTCGATGCTGTGGACGATGAACATGTCCTGCAGGTCCTCCATGGCTCCGTCCATCCAGTTGTTGAAAGGCGCCGCCCTCTTGGCGAACTCCAGGTACAGCTGGTCAATGGTCTCCCACAGCTTCTCCACACGCTACACACACACACACACACAAGGAGACCGTTATTAACAAGATAACAGGTGTGGACATCTATTAAACTGAATAGCTGTTATTTTATGAATGATCTGGGTGTTGATACATCGTTGTGTGGGGCTGTACCTCCAGTGCGTCCCTTCTCTTCTGGGTCAGGGTGCCCAGGTTGTCCCACTGGTCACAGATGCCCTGGCAGCGAGCGTTCACTGAGGCGGCATCGTGGTAATCCAGCTCGCTGTAGGACACACACAGCATTAGTAATCATCTATACCCATAACAAATACTTATTACACACAGACAAATGTGCTATCAAAGTTTCAGTCTAACGCACAGAACATTTAGAATAGTCCGGTTCATTTTCTCAGCATGAACGACTGTTAATGTAACCAATATAAAAAGGCACTTTATATTCCAAACTCTGACTTGCTGTGAGACTTTGTTTTAATTATCAGGAGAGATATTGACATTTAGAAGTTGATTTACAAACTAAATATCTTCTTTGTTGCATTTTATAAATATCTATAACATCTGCCACATCTTAAAGACAAACTAGTTCCCAAAGCAACACTCCCAAGTAGCTGTAACTAACATTTGAATACTTCGTGTCATTACATGTTCTGGCTTATTCCCAGATTCTGAAATTGAGGGGTCATCTGAGAACTATCTTCACTCTCCATGTACCTTACAGAAAACCACATTTTATACCATGTTTATAATCGATTTATAGTTTTAACCAGCACCAAAGCTCACCCTGGATTCAGCTGCTCAAACGTTGATCTTTGTCCGAATTAAATGTGGGATTTATAGACGGACATTTGGACGACTTGTACTCCCTTTGTTCAAATATGTCATACTCCACTGATTCGTCTTAAAAGTAAAAGCAGAAAGATATCAGCTGTTCTGTAATGACACCACTTCCTGTTGATCGAATGCATTATTAAAATGTGTGGGAGCGCCAGGGTCTGATAGGAACGGAGAATCCTTCAAACACGGGAAAGGCTTCCAGCTTCATCTTCCTGTACTATCAATGACCTGGCCACGAGGACGCCATGGTCACTTTCGATACAGGGGACTTTGCTTTTGAGTAACACCATATCTTCTTCAGAAGTAACGACGTGTGGCACCACGCATACATATCAGCATTATGCTGCCGAACACTGCATCACATCAAAGAGATGCTATCCGAACGGTCTGCGAGGAAGAAGCCCAGAGGAATCTGGATAAAGTGAGATCAGAGGTTTCTCCCCTCTTTCATCTTTTTATCCCTCATTAATATGCTTTCCACTCTTTTCTACTTTTGTGGTCACATCGCCCGCTCTCACAGATCTCTCCCAACACCACAGTTAGAAGTCCTGAAACTCTTCAGTCGCTTCCTGCTCCTGTCCTCCTGCACACATCTCCCTCCGAGTGTAGCAGTGTGAACCCGGACGTGTTGAGTAGCACAACGTGTTAGAAACGTTTAGGACGGGTCCCCGGCACATAGAAACTGCTGGATGCCAACTTGCACATTGTGAGCATTGTTCGGACATTGAAGTGGTGTTAGTGGTGATTGAGGACGCTGAATCCATTTCTGGCTGATTTTGGATCAGTCCAAAACCGCCCAAGCCATGTTTGAACTATTATCTGCATAGGCTAGAATCATACTTGCCAACCTTGAGACCTCGGACATCGGGAGCATTTCAAAACCACCGGGGTGGGGAGGGGGGGGTGCTAGTGGATCGCCGGAGCTGTTAGATTAACATTAACATGCTTATTGTAGTTGTTGTGTGGGGAGGAAAGGAGTGAGCAGAGGGTCGAGTTGTCGATTCTTGTTCTGTTTTCTGTGACTATCTTCCTCACCCTCTCAGACTTTCAGTTGCGCACGCTACTAAAGAGACGCGCTACCATGGAAACCAAACAATGGTGTAGCTGTATTAAAGTCAGAGTGGAAACAGTCCTGGGTAAATCAGATTTTGTCAGAAATCGGGGGAAATATGACCCCGGGAGGAAACCGGGAGAGGGCAAGGAAATCGTGAGTCTCCCGCGAAAATCGGGAGGGTTGGCAAGTATGGCTAGAATGCTGATTAACGAAACGTATGCTAAATGTGCAAATTGCCCAACATATGCAAGTTAGCATCCGGCAGTTACATTAGACTTTGGGTACTCAAAATGTCTGGGTTCACAACAGGACTACGAGCTGGCCAATCGACTGCTAGAGTTCCCTGTGTGACTCTCTTTCTCTCTCTCTCTCTCTCTCTCTCTCTCTCTCCGAGTCCCGGCCTCTTACTTGAGCTCCTGGGCGATGGCAGCGATCTGCTCCACGCGGTCCTGGTGGGCGGCGAGGTCGCTCTCGAACGCCTCGTGCTTCCTCATCAGAGCTCTGATCTCCATCAGGGAGGCCGACTCGTAGTCCTTCTGGGAGAGCAGCTCCTCCTTACCTGGAACACGCATGTGGTTTATTATCCTCATGAATAACAACACAGATACAGATGTGTTGTTGATGGCAAACCATGGTAACACTTTTTAATATATATTCATGATATTTTTAGCATAAAATACTATGTCGTATTTCAGATATTTTCATTACTTAACTTTTTTTCGAATATTTCGATGACTTTTCCATATTTTCAAACACAAGTTGTTAATTTATTTTCTTCATGTTTTCTTGGAACTTTTTTTGACACTATACGATGAGTTTCTTATATTTTTCCACAGGATGAACTGTGTCTTTTCACAATATTTGTAACATATGACATCTTTCAATAAACGATACAATGACTTTCACAATGTGTTCAACGCAGAGCAGCCAGGAAGTGTAAGGATCTATTAAAGCGTGATCTCGGCCCCTGTAACTGTCTAGCTTCCTGCGGTCCTACCTCCGGTCCAGGACTCGTGCATGGAGCACTTCTGCTTGAACTTCTCAGCCAGGTGGTCGAGTCTCTCCAAGCGGCGGATCTCCGTCAGCAGCCACTCCTCGTAGCCCTTCTCCACGCCCTCCAGCCCCTTCCAGGCGTTAGCAATGTCCTGCAGGAGAGAGAGGCTCTATCATCGCTGCACACTGAGGGCAGGGACTTACAAAGGTTCTGCTGACACTTATTGGAGGGAATGAAGTGTTCAGAATGTAAATAATGAAGGGTACGCCTTGAGAACACTTTCATATCTATGAGGATTTGGGAGAATTTGAAATGAGTGAAGTGTGAGTATGCGGTACTATTAGGAAATTAAGTGAAGCTTCTATTGGCTGACTTCAACATAGCTCAGCATGTTCTGTACTTTTCAGTATTCCCTTTCTTTCTCGTGCATTTTTCCATCCTTCTTATTTTAGTTTGAGTGAGTAGTTTGTATCTGAAGTGTAGAGAACATTCTTATACGAGTTATCTTAAAAACAGAAGGTTTGAAAGATTTGACAGGCTTTAGGGGATGTGAAGCAACAGGGGAAGTAGTAACCCTTCAACACATTCGAAGATGCTGCGCTCCAACACTAAGTTATAAATCCTCCGTGCTCACCGACACCATCTTGCCCTCGGAGGGCATGAAGGCGGGCCTGTTGCTCAGCCTCAGCTTGGTCTGCAGGGTGTTGAAGTTGATCTCCAGCTGGCACTTCTCCTGCACGCGGGGCGGCTTGTGGATGCGACGGTAGTCACGGAAGTCCTCCAGCTTCTGCTGCATGGCGCGCATCATCTGCTCCGCCGTGCGGTTCTCCAGCCAGGGGATGGTGCGGCGGATCCACTCCAGAAGCTGGGGGGGGGGGGGGGACGTGACCATTGTTAATGTCTCTATTGTTACGTTTCATATCCTGGAGATTTGGTTTTATTTAAACAAGGTGAAATACTTAAGTTAATATATCTTTCAGGTTGTGTATTCGTATATGTACGAGCACACTCAAGGCTGTGGTCAAAGTAAAGTCTTTTTTAAATATCAAGGACATTGTTGCCGGTTTCACAAACACAATATGTGATGAAAGTCTTAAGGTTCTATTTTCATAAAAACCTACTTGTTGAAACTACTTCAGAATGTATTAAGTTAAGTTCATGTTTTAAAGGCCTATTTAATCATCACATCATTATACATTTAAAGCTTCTAATGGTTACCTGATATTAATCTTTACATTTCATTCATTGAAAGTCAATATATCAAAAGAAATCTCGACAGAATAATCAATAAAGAAATAACCTGTACATGTTAGACTTTTAAACACCGTGAGAGTTTTTTGAGAAGCTTTGGTATTTTCCACTTGAATGAATTTGTTGTTGAACGTTTCTCTACTGATATACTTGCCTTGTCTTTTTGCAGAACAATCATTGAGAGCAAATTATGTTAAATTGATTCTAACAGGTTATTGATAATCATGAGCACACATTGGTGTATTTGTCTTTAATGTCAGCATTTCTGTGTCTCGTCATATTGATCTTTTAAACTTACACTTTGACTTTCATCACACTATCGATGTGCCTACAGTTGCTCAAGATCACAAACTAATCAATCAATCAACAACTTTATTAATCCCACAAGGGGCAATTGGTTATGAGCAGCAGTTTATGTCATGTACACAGGCAGGAACACACATACAAGAAGAAGACACACAGATACACCCGGGAGCACAGATGTGGATAATTCCAATTTACACTATAAATAGTTCATAGCATCACAATAATAAATAAATAATCAAGTTAAAAGCCTTTCAAGAAAAACTAAATCAGAGAGTGTGGTGGGGGGGGGGTCTCACCTCACTGGCCAGCTTCTCATACTCCTCCATCAGCTTCTCATTCTCCTGGTTGACGGCCAGAACCTTGCAGATACGGTTGGCAGCTGTCTCAGCCTGAGGGAGCGAGTAATCATCCATTAATATACATTTACAACTCATCATCGCAACATGGATTAGTGTTTCTCCAGAAGACTGTATCCACCAGAGCTGCTGACATATCATCCTGACAGGGTTTTATGAAGTAATCAACAAGGTCCAAGAGTGTTTTATTACAAAATATTTTACACCAACATGAATATTAAATAAGATCTGACCTGCTCAGCGCCGGCGAAGGCGTGGTAGAAGCAGGACACGTAGGTCATGATGGCCTTCTCGTCGGGTTTGGGTGTGTTCACGATATCTGAGGAGGGACATTAGCAAAGATAATATTAAAATAATATATACATCTTAAGAAAGGTCATCCGTGGTGAGGAGGAATCTCACACATAGCCACATTCATATCATTAATAATAGTGTCATATTTTAGGAAGCCCCTTTGGATTTTAATAAAAAATGATATTGATATTTATTTAACTAAGAAGGTGATTTTCTTTATTTAAACATACATTATCTTTAAGAACAGAACATTATGATTTACTGTTTATATGTACGAGTCATGTTAGCCATTTAACCTGAGGTGAGAGCGTTCACTTCAAAGGATGCTCTTAAAGTGACTCATGCACAGGACCTCTCGTCCTTCATACCATGTGGAAACACATACTCTACTTTACTGCAGAGGAGGTTAACACACACACACACACACACACACACAGGATGTGGTTCTCTCACCTTCAGCGTCCAGCATCTTGGGGATGTCCAGGAACTTCTCAGCCACCTCGAAGGCGGTGTTCAGGTTACCGATGGGGTCGTCCTGCAGGGAGACACGAGCACTGTCAGACAGCTAGCTCTGCACTGCTAATAATACAAGATGGATAACACTAGGGTTCACGCTGAGGACTGAAACTAGACTTGTACACTGTATAAAA
>CALSBZ010042195.1:0-20318 GCA_943591055.1 Gobionotothen gibberifrons | reverse complement strand
TTTTTAAACCTTTATTTACATTTTTTGGAAAGTTTGTTACTGTAGTTTAACAAAAAGTTTAACTTTGATGTGATGGCAGAATGTATTTGCTGTGTCCCCTTTCATTTCCAATGGTAATATGACTAATGTGTATATTTATTATTTGTGGGGCAATTTAAATGTTTTTTCCTCAAGGTTTAAATATGTGTTGAAATACACAACTGCAGTTCACAATAAAAAAGTTACTTGCCTATCATTTTTGTATTGTATATCTGGAGCAACTTAATTTATAAATGGTTGTCAACTTAAAAACTTGTATCCCGAATGAGGATAACTAAATACATACAACTTAAAATTCCTTAATTTTTTGCGTAATCAACTTAAAAAATGGTGTTTATGCTACCAATTATTAAGTAAGTGGTAATTAAAAACACCTCTGATTGTAGAGGAAAAACCTTCTCCCCTAACTCAAATAACTTTGTTGCTTTAAGACAATTTCATTAGAAGTTGCCGTAACTCAATAAACATCGATGCAAACTGTTGCGTTGATTTTCTTTGTTGAGCCAAGGCATTTGTTTTTAGAGTGCATTAACTGCGTTTCCCTCTTTGTTTCCCTACTTAGTTACTGAGAGCTGAAGGTGGTGGTGCTGGTGTCAAAGGTGGTGGTTTTCCTCTCTTCTTTTGTGTGTGATGTGCTCCCCCCGGGATTTGATTTCCTGCACGTATGACTGATGATTTAAGTTTGGTTTGTTTGGGGATCCAAGCCTCAGCCCCTAATTAATTGTTCCCCTTTGTGCTACAGCCCTGTGCGACTGTTTTGAACTGCATTTTAACTATTGACTTGTGCTAAATAAAATTGTATATTTTTGATGAATTGAAACCACGTCTCCTGCTCCATTAGTATTCAAACCTATGTGTCCTCTCTATAACTTGTGACGATCCCTGCTTTGAGGCCTCCTGTGCGGTGTTGGCCCTTTAAGGATCTTCCTCTGCTTGGGCCCAACCTGATTGAGGACACCTGACAGCTCGCACCAGAGGCTTAAGAGGCCTGAGCCAGAGCCTCGCTGTCTCTCTCCCCGCCAGAGGACCGGACCTCGGAGGGCAGCGGCACTTATCTTTTTTTGCCTTACTTTATGTTTGTTTTTGGCCACATTGCCTTTTTGCCAAAATAAATACCTTTTTATATACGTATTCTTGTCCTTCCCACGCTTTTTGTTATGGCCAAGAGCCAGGCCATGACAAACTGAAAAACGTGTTAATATTTCCTTGGGTGAAACTCCCAAGGTGGCGTTGTCGGAATTGTGAATGGTAATCAAACCAACTATAACAAATACATTCACCTATCCTCCCCTCTGCGGCTACTGCCACACTAAGGAAATGCATCTCGCTGCTTTCTGTACTGTTAGAAGGGGCGGGCGGGACGTGTACCACAGTGGCAGGGTTGGGAAGCAAAACTCGGTTGCGAGTAAGAACAAATAATAATTGTCCGGTCCCGGGAATAATAAGAGTTGTGAGGACAGGAGGCAGCTCTCTCTCTCTCTATGCTCCGTATCAGCTGATCGCTGCCGGAGCCGGATCTTATGGCTCCGTTCCTTTCAAAGAGCCGTTCAAAAGAGCCGTTTTTTTTTAAAAGGGGGCGGGGTTACTAGGTTTATCTGCAAAATAATCACCAGGATAATGAGATAAACGTTAGAGAGAGTGGCACACTTGTTAGCCTGTTCCATTCTTCTTCGTTTTCCGAAACCGTGGCTTGGAAGCATACTTGCTTCGTTTCTGAAGGAAGTGAGTTGGAAGTACGCAACTACCAAGCCAGAATCCTCGCGATTGAGAAACGGCCCTAATGTCAATAATCTGCATTGTAAACATGACACAAGGTGGCGCCATATCCATGTCATTCATGTCAGTAATACTTGGTGTGAAAGCGGCTATGTGTAAAGTCAATACAATTGCCTTGCCTTGAATGAAATTCACGCAACTCTTAATATTAGATACTGTGGCGATGGAGATTATTTGTTGACCCTGCTTTAAAGGATATTTTGCCTTTACAAATGGTGCTCTTTATCACTGCCTGGGTTTTGGTTGAAGTGCATCTAAGTGCTGCTGCGTTTTCGCGTTTGGCTCATTTTCCATCCGAAAAACACGTCGTCTACCTGTCCTGTACCACTTGTTATGACTTCTCTCTCACGCGTATTCCGTTAAGATCCCACCCATCTCACTCCTCGTGATGAAACCTACCAGAGTTGCGGCGGGTCTTCACAGCATACGTTTGGGGAACAAAATCAAGCTTTTTAAAAGGCGAGTGGATTTTAGCAGGCAGTGAGTGCGGACCAACGATTGAACGATAAAAAGAACGGCTCTCACCGAGTACGACTCGGTTCCCCTCGTTCATACCAAGGGGCTGTTCAAAATAATCGGCTCGTTCGCGACCGACACATCACTAGTTCTTTCTTTAACACGTAATGAAGGTTATTAAGCGTTTTAGCTCCTGTGTTGTTAATATTGACCGCCATTTCCTTTATGAAGTAAAGCAGCCTCCCTGTCTGTGTCCTCGAGCTGTCCTCACATCCCCGGACCCCCAGACTCGGAGGAGCACAGGGATGTCAGTATTGTTTATGTAGCAGGGAAAAGAAAGTAAATGATTGAAATGAAAATACTATTTATTTACTTTTACAAACAGTGAGTAGCTGGGCAGCTGCAGCATGTGTATTGCAGGACATGTGTTGTTGGAATCTGTCTCAAAGGCAGGTTGCAGTGTAACATCAGAGACTGGGACTCAGCACGATAGATTCAAACACACACACAGAGACGAGACAAGAAGAGAAACATTCGGAGTCATTTCAAATGGCGTGCTCAAAAAAGAGAAAGCTAGACTGCGAAAACAGAGCATTTAATGACTTTCTCTTACTGGAACTCTTTGAAATGCAATTGAATGCCCCTGCATTATAGCAATAATAATAATAATAATAATAATAATAATAATAGCAATAATAATTGGGAGGGGGGGCGTGGCCGTTATGTTCTCTGAGGGGAGGCTCACCTTCCCACACTTTGAAAACCCCTGATCTACAGTATTCCCAAACTCCTTTGTTTCTCCGCTACAGTCTCTTCTTAATTCGGCACACCTCTCTCTTAATATAGTTCTTTAGCCTACTTCCTATCACGCTTTTGGGAACATTAAAAACAACTGGAGAAACCAGGCTAAATAAGGAACAAATAAGCAGCCGTGCAGGAGCTCCGGCAAGGACAAATTGTAGTGTATATACTGACCCCATACAGGCCCTTAAATATTTGGTTTAACCAATCACAACGAAAAACAATTGCATAGGTGAAGACTACGGACGGCTCGTGTGAAATGTGTTTGGAGATTGACTATTAATAATGGGATTAATTATTAAATTAATTTCCAACGATAGTGTTAAAAGGTTTTTAAGTGTATATTACTAAGACTGGAACAATTCCAGGTTACTTTTGAGAATATACATTGAAGGATGATACAAACTGTACTTAATAAAATTCCATTTGAACAATTGCATGTTATTGTAATTGTTGCCTTTTAAGACTCAGATGATTCAGAAATATCAGATTTATTTTAGACCAAACAAACCCAGACCTACCACCTACGGGTGGCTACATCATATTGTAAAGCTAATGTGCATGTTATAATGGTGCGTATGCTTATGTCCCAAAAGATGCAATCTATGAAAATTGTTATATTTTAAATATATAAAGAAAATATTCAAAACTCGTTTTAAGAACTTGTTGAAGGATTTGTGGATTATGGGATGTTGTATCCCATAGGCAGCCTTTGGCAATAATGTTATAGCAATGCAGCCAGCTTTTCTTACGATTATGCAGTGTTTAATATTTTTTTGGAAATGTTTATCAAGTACCACACACGGTCTGAATGTTGAATATATTTATTCACTTTATTTGATATGTTCAGTAACTGATACAAATGTATTGTAAAAGAGGGTATTATTAGTAAATTCACCCAATGACATTACAATTAGTAAAATATTCAGCATAAAAGAATCTCCAATATGAATATTTAAATCAACAAGGAAAGCATATTTGAATGTGCACAGTATAAGCTTTATAAAGCCATCTACATTTCTTATAAACCCCTGCTCATTAAATGTTTCTTGGTGTTTTTCTCTGGCTTAAATAAAATGATAAAACATTTTGGAGCGAATATACACGTAATTAGTCCAAAACTGGAGGCCAGAATGGCAAATATCTCCACAGCCACAGTATATTTCCCAGGAGAGCTGACATATGCTGGGATAAATGTGATCCAGACTGCACAGAATATCAACATGCTGAATGTGATAAGCTTGGCTTCATTAAAGTTATTAGGTAGTTTACGAGCTAGGACAGCTAACACAAAGCAAAAGACAGCCAGTAAGCCTATATACCCAAGTACAGCCCAGAACCCCAAAGCTGATCCTAATGCACACTCCAGGATGATTCTCTCCTTGTATGTCGTGAGGTTTTTCATTGGAAAGGGGGGACTAAGAACTAACCAAATAGTACATATCAAAACTTGAATAAACGTGAAAGACACTACAGTCAATCTTTGCTGTGAGGGCCCAAACCATTTCATCAAATTACTACCTGGTAGTGTAGCTCTGAAGGCCGTCAGAACTACTATAGTTTTTCCAAGAACACAAGACATGCAGAGGACGAATGTGATCCCAAACGCTGTGTGGCGCAGCATGCAGGACCACTCCGAGGGTGCTCCAATGAACGTTAATGAACATAAGAAACATAGAGTCAGGGAGAAGAGCAGCAAGAAGCTCAGCTCAGAGTTGTTGGCCCTGACAATTGGTGAGCTCCTGTGACGATAGAACACAGCCACTGTTATAATGGTGAGACAGGCACCACCGCTTGAAAAAGCAGCCAAGACGATTCCAAGGGGCTCGTTGAAGGAAAGAAACTCTACAGGTTTGGGAAGACACATATCTCTCTCTGCATTAGGCCAGAATTCCTTGGGGCAAGGGAAACAATCAAAGGAATCTGAAAAAAAAGGAAAAGAGCTTTAAGCAGTTGGAATTTATATTTTATGTTGTAAACATACATTAGAAAAACAAATACCTGTAGCATTGCTAATCTCTCCCTCGGGACACGGTGTACAGTCATAACAGCAGATGGGTTTTCCTTTCTGAAGCACTTTACGAGTTCCTGAAGGACAGCTGTCAGTGCACACTGACACAGGCACCTGTCACATGTATACAAATTAACTCACATGTAGACAGGTGTGTTCTGAAGCTAAAATTATAAAAGGATAGATTCATGTTTTTTTCTTCACAATGTTTTTCTTTGTGTCTTTCACATTTCTGTTTAGTTAAAAAAAAAACTGAAGTAAGTAAACATGTATTTTAAACAATAAAACTTAAATGTCATGTTAAAAATACTCTCTCATTATTCGTAACATTGGAATTCTAACCTGTTAGGTCCCAACCCTGTTTTTCAGGTCTCGGAAATGACATTTCCAGAACAAATGACCATATCTTCCCTTCTAAAAGGGGAAAATTAATAATCTTTTTTCTCAAAGTAATGATAAACCTGTGAGTTGGATGTAGAAAAGTCAGAATCAATATAGATGTTTTTTATTTTAAAGAAAATTCAGATTGAAGATAGTAAAAAATTGTAAATGATAGTGTCCGTCCAAAAATTCACATTCAAAGACACATTGCTATAACCTATGGATTAACCTTCAGCCGCGTTTTTTCTCGTTTTAATGCCATTGAACAGCTAAGGTGAGCATATCTCCGTGTTTTGCTACCTAAAGCTACTCGTGTGTTGTCTGTATTTGCTTCCCCTGTCGCGAGTTCTGATTGCTCAGTGATGATCCTTATATTTCTATAATCTGTGGAATCTCAGGTTATCTAAACTTTTTTGTGCGGATCCAATAAGTATATCGATCGGTATAGCTAGAATTCTGTGCTAACGGCCTTAATATTTGTTTGCCCGTGGCTAATTCAGAGGCTCAGCGTTAGCTTTGAGTTTCTTCCCGTTACATAGATATGAAACATTCATAGTTTATTCAATCTTAAGAAGCCCTCAGACACTTTTGCTTGCAGATGTTGTGATTTCGGCCCCTTCGGCGGTTCCGTGGGGCTTAAGAGGTTAATGAGGTACCGAGGTATGAAACATCATACCCTTGATATGATATGAAAATGTAGCATGTAAAGCTATTGCTTTGGGTCTCCTCACCTGTGTGCCACCCTCCACCCAGGTGAGGTTCCTGTTGATAAGGAACTCCTGGCCCACCGGCAGTGATGAATCGTATTGCCCCACAGTCACCAACTCAATGCTGCCACTCTCATTTCTTTGCCAGTTTACCAGCTCATATGTGGCTACAGGATCCCCGTTGGCATCAAATGACACATCATAACCATTTTGGGAAAAATTTACTTTTTTCAACTGATTAAGAACCTAGGGATGAAGTAAAGGAAGATAGTGAAGTGGAAAAAATAAATAATTTAAAAGTTAAAAGAGCATTCCTTTGATAACATAGACGTGCAGTTTAAAAAGAACGTCATTATTTTTACCGACCTCATTGGCCTCTAGCTTAGTGAACTTATCACACTGTGTAGTAGAATCAGTTTTCTGACACACTGCGTTATGAATGGCATGCGCTATTGCATAGACAGCCTTGTACACCATGTTAGTGATTCGAAGTTGAGATGTGTCAGTGTAGGAGCTCTGGAGCATCTTTATATCTTCAGTTCCATCACACACACTCCTGTCTGTGGCTTCACCTAAAAACACAGAGACAGGTGTTTTTAGCCATGACGATTACATTCATTCATTCTTATGTGTGTATTGTGTTATTTAACCTGCCAAACAAGCATTGCAGGATTTACATCACATTTCAAATCATTGTTTTGCGGACATGTCTTTCTGTTTTTTACGTTATTAGTTTATTTTAGCAGCTCATATTTACACAAATCAGTCATCAGACAAATACTTATTGTATAAGGCAAAATATGTATTCCTTTTATTTAATACTGACTTGCCCTGTTACAATGATGCATGACACTAGAACCAGCAGTACAGGATAATCAGAAACCCTTATCACACTAGAAATAAACGTGCTGTCCTCTGCTGTCTGGTAGACGGTAACACACTAACAGGCCTACACAGCTTGACTCAACACACAATAAGACTGCTGAACTCTTGAAGTCAGGACTTTGATACTGTCCCTCTACATTTAAATACTTGTACTTTAACTCACCTACATTATGTAAGTCGCTTTGGATAAAAGCGTCTAACAAGTAACATGTAATGTAATACCGTGTATATATTACTTCTCAGAAAGCATACATTTACTACATTCCTTTTTAAAGTTCATCTTCTTTATTTTACAATGACTGTAACCTGTCAACAGATATATTCTACAATTTATATATATATATATTTTTTACATATATTTTAACTCTGCACTATATGTTTTGGATAAACATATTCTAGAGCGTGATTATTTTTTTCAGCATTTATTTTATGACCATTTTTGAAGAGAGACTTTCCCTAAATTGCTGTGCATTGAGGAATAAATAGCTTTCAACCAAACAAATAAACAGTCTGTAATCAATGCATAATAGCCTAAGTAGAATAATGTACATGTATGTTATTTACAATATATTAGACAGCATTGTTAATAAACATGACCTGAACATCACATTGTGAGATCATTCACCGAGATGCACATTATGTCCGCCTCATGTATTTCATTACACATATTAGATTTTCCTTTCAGTCAAAATCTGGGTTTTTTAACAGGCTGATACATTCAGGGAGCTTCACTTAGACAGAAAATAAAAAAACTAACACAATCTGTGAGTATCACATATGTTTAAGATTGGCACAACTTTCTCACTTTTTACCAGCCTGCAGTTGAATGCTTCCTCCCAGAACATGGTAAGCAATGGGGAGTCAGCCACTTTAGAGGGAGAGAGATCCAGCAGGAAGTCCCTCAGACCTGGGATGACAGATTTTTCAATGCCAAATCCGATGGCTCCAGCAAGGAAGCTGAACCTCAGCATGTCTTGGTCGGTTACCCAGGCCTCACTACCTATCCACTGGCGAGGTGGGGAAGGCTTGCGTGACAGCTCCTCCAGCAAAATCTTCATATCGGGAGTGCCAATAAATGCCACAATAACCTTAGCCGTTGACCTGGAGGGACGTTTAATGACATATGAAAACAATAGTTATAATATAAGACTAATATTGTATTTTATAACAATAAATATATATATAATATTATAAGTATGAAGAAAAACAAAACATTGAGAGATGATAAACAGATATATTGCCACATTGCCTGTTGTAATAAAAACATGTTCCATCAATTAAATAACTTGTTTTGGTTTTTCTGTGCAGAAGGTCAGTGTCAGCACAGGGAACTAAAGGAGAATCAGTGATATAGAAACCTGCGGATAACGTCAGCTACTCTCTGGATCCGGCTACGTGGGTGGGTCCGAGAGAAAGACTCGGAGTATTCCACACAGATCCCCTCTTTACGTGCTGCATGCAGGAAAGACGCCATGCCATTGTTGCCATAGTCCGAATCCTCCCGGACAGCGCCTATCCAAGTCCAGCCAAAGTGTTTTACCAGCTTGGCCAGCGCGTCAGCCTGGAATTGATCACTCGGGATTGTTCTGAAGAAACTCGGGTACTGCTGCTTATCAGACAGGCATGCACACGTGGCAAAGTAGCTCACCTAAAGAAAACAACAGTTATTTAACAGAGGCAAAACAAGTAATGCACTCAAACACAGTTTGCAATATATTCTTAATATTTACTTGAGGTATGTTGAAGGGCCCGATGACGCGCGACATACTGATGGAAGGCGTGGACCCAGGCGCACCAACGACGGCCATCACCATACCAGACTGCGAGCATTTGTCGCCGGTGTTAAACACCGGGTCCAGTCCCCCTAAAAGCTGAAATGCAACATGCACCGCCAAGGACACCGAGGCACATGAGTCGTAGATCTCATAACCAAGCTTGATGTCCGGAAGCAGCTCCGTGCTGTTGTTAATCTGCTCGATGGCGAAGACCATTGCACGTGAGAAGCGCAGTCCACGGGAGATGATGCTGCACACAGACATCGGTGTTAATGTTAAAACTTTAAGATTTGAAAATAATACGTGATAGACTACAAGATGACTGCAATTATATGGCCTGGATAATAACGAATAGCATCTCTGTAGGCTTTATGGGAGTTACATCTGTCAAAAACCCAAACACTTGATTATATATCCAATATTCACAATAACTTTGATGAATTGATGCAATGGTCCAATAAATCACAAGTTTCACATTTCTCCATTCAAAAAATTGTTAAGTATGTATACATCAGTTAAACTATTACCTTTTATGAAATAGAAAGAATAAATCCACATTACGCTTATTATTTTTTAAGTTTGTACATACAACACAGTACATTGCAACACAAATTCAGAATATAGACATCAATATACTGTATATGCCCACATTCTAGCCAAAATCTCCCTGTACTAACCTCCCTGTGCAGCTTAGTGGCTCGGGCATGGTGGTGTAGTTATGCTTCACTGTGTGCATGTAATAGTGCATGGCGAAAACACCCCCAATGACATAGTCACCGTCCATAGAGAATGCAGGTTGACGAGTGGTAACTTGTAGCTTACATGTCACAGATGAAGCATTAGTGCTAAGCACAGCAGCAGTCCTATCCCCTGTAAGCCCAGCCGCTTGTTTCACACCATCCCCAAAACTATTCAGAACAAGAACTGACTTCAGCTCACACAAAGCTATAGACAGTATCAGACCAATAAGAGACATCTCCATCATCAACTGTCGCCAAGTGGGCAAACTGTACTGTGTTTTCTCACTGGTTTATAACGTTTTTCAGGCGCTTCCCTCCTTCTACCATACGTCACTTTGCTATTAGAGAGAGAGCATGCCCAGTGCTGAGAAGATGTATTTCTTTTCTTCTATATTTTATTCGTAACTCTTCTTCAAATAATCATCATTGACAAAGTCATGCTGTTTGGATGGATGCCCAAATACCCTAATCTAAAGCCATCACAGCAGAACTTCCCCTGACAAGCCAGACATGTTCTTAAATGGCCAAAATACTGTACATGTTTTATGTTTTTCTAGGATCAGTATATGATTTTCAGAAAAGGAGGTGGGTGGATGATTAGAAATAATCTTGTTTTGGGGGTTATTTGTTCATTGTTCCCCATCTTTTTAAGCTTTATGGTTTTGTTTTTTTTAAAGCAAAAATCTTGGCTGAGATTCTTGTGACTATTGCTTAGTGGTTTCAGAACAACGCTGTTTGTTGTGCTGTGCAGATCCTCTGAACCAGTGAAGGCTTTTCAGCAGCACCTTTATAGTTTTCATAAGTTGCCCCTTTAACAGAGGTTGTTTTACCTAAAACAGGCCTGAACAAGGAAAAAAGATTGTTTTTAGAGTCTGATTTGTAACCAAAAGCATCAACAGGGGCCTGTATAAAGGCCCGGCCACACAAGGACAATAACGGCTAAACGCATAGGATTAACGCAAACGCAATCGCGAAAAAGCTTCCGTCCACACGCAATCGACACCGGAAAGTTTCTGTCCACACGAGACAGCTCCGTTTAGCTCCAACCGCTGGAGAAGCTGCAGTACATATGCAGGAGCCTGTAAGTGGCGCTGTAACTTCCTCTACAAAAGCAGAGAAGAAGCATGGTTGTCATGGTTGTCCTTCTGTTTATTCTCCGCGGTGGGGGCAGAGGGAACCCGGCAGAGTTTTTCACCAGTCAATGTGTATTAAAGTTGAAATCTTCCGGACAAAATTATAAAAGTGCCGGTCAAAGGTCTTCTTTGTTATTTATTGAGCTTTAAAACAAATGAATAACGACTATATATAATAATAAAATACACGGAGCCTCTTTTTCCTCCCTCTCTTCGGACAGCGTCAGTGTCTGTCTCTCATGCAGCAGCTGATCCAGTAATGAGTGATCCGGCCGACAGTAAAAATAAACATATTAATAACTAGTTTAGGTAGTTTGAGAGGTCATTAAAATAGCTAAGGGCGATGATCTGACTTGAAGTGTGTGTTTTGCTCGGTTCACCGCTGCATCACAGCGGGAGGAGCTGCAGTGAGCAGAGCTGCGTGTCTCCGTCCTGTCAGATTAGACTTCACTCGCATTTATGTCCACATCGAGAGAAAGATAAATAATCTGAATTCAGTGTGCAGTTTATTTGACGCGGGGGTGAGCAGCAGAGGTGGGGAGAGGCGGGGCTATTGCCTCATCATTATCAGAACATGATCGTATTGAGCGTACTCACGGAGCCGTTGGACCCCCGAGAGAGTTGTGTATGCCGTTCTATCCACCTTGGGACCCGTTATCGTTTCCGCAGTTGTTTACTGTCATATTCGGTCGTCCTCAAGTGGCCGAACGGTCTATATGACACTAAACAGTAACGCAAACGACCGTTATCGTCCTCGTGTGGCCGGGGCTTTAGATGTCATCAGTATCCTCAAACTTACTAACTAGGTGTGAGCTGGGGTTTGCTGTGGTAGCTGTTCTGCGGCTTAGGAGCCACAAAATGCAGAGGGAACAGCCCTCTAATCACAACATCCCCTCCCGACTGCAGGGCCAAAGGCTCACTGTCCGCCAGTTTTACACACTGAGGTAAGATAGTGTTAGTAATTTAAATCAATGTTTTATGGCATAATTTAGTTTAGACATGCCATCAGTTTAAATGCTGACTTATACTGAAAAAACAGAAGTTTTCGCGCACCATCTGATGTCAAGCTTTTATTTTGAAAAGACTTCCGGCCAATCATGATCACAGGTTTATTATGAAAAGCTATTTCGGAAGTAATGTCCGAAATACTAACAGTAACTTGATGAGCAACGTAACGTTTTCTAGCCGTTAAAATGAGATAAATAAAGTGATGAAAGAGCATGTGTAGAGAAGAGGCGTGTTTAGTCATGTGTTGAATATACAATGTAAAAATCCTCTGTAAAGTGTGATATTGGACATTGATGAAACTAGCGGAGGTCACCAGCAACAGAGCCAGCTGGCAGGAGGGGCCAAACTGTGATATTTAAGGACTTAACGTCTTTTGTTGTGTCTCTTCTTCACCTGATCTCCGGAGGAACAAACAGCTGTGTTCCTCCCTCTGAACGATTCCTGTTTGTAACATTACCGTGCCTTTTACTACATTAAAGTAACCTATTTGAAACTTTTAGTCGAGACTCATTGTTCTCATTATTTTAACCAGTTCTCTCCTGGACGCGAGAAAAACGAACATATCTAATAATAGATACAACACCTCTCACTTGATCTACAGTATTCCCAAACTCCTTTGTTTCTCCGCTACAGTCTCTTCTTAATTCGACAAACCTCTCTCTTAATATAGTTATTTACTTCATCACACTTTTGGGAACATTAAAAACAACTGGAGAAACCAGGCTAAATAACGAACAAATAAGCAGCCGTGCAGGAGCTCCGGCAAGGACAAATTGTAGTGTATATACTGACCCCATAAAGGCCCATAAATATTTGGTTTAACCAATCACAACGAAAAACAATTACATAGGTGAAGACTACGGACGGCTCGTGTGAAATGTGTTTGGAGATTGACTATTAATAATGTGATTAATTATTAAATTCATTTCAAACAATAGTGGCAAGGCAAGGCAAGGCAAGGCAAGTTTATTTATATAGCACCTTTCAACACATGGCAATTCAAAGTGCTTTACAAAAAATGAAAGACATTAAGAAAATGGCATTTAAAATCAGTCATTAAAAAGAAAAGATAATAAAATAAACATTAAAATAAAAAATACATGGATAAAAGTTAAAGTGCAGTTTAAGATGTGAATAGTTCAATTCAAAGCAGCGGCAAATAGAAAAGTCTTTAGCCTGGATTTAAAAGTAAATTTGTTATTCTTTTCAAAATAACACACTGTTATTTACTCAACAATAACACACAATTATCCTTGTTTTTATTTATTGGTTTATTTCCATAATCTCTGGCTTTTTGGGCGTTGTCACTACCTGATCTGCAGCTCTGCCCGATCTGCAGTGCGCATGTGCGAGATGGTCCGCCATATTGGACAACTCCGGACGGCAACCAAGTAGGACACTTGACACAGTGGCTTTTGGCAAAGCTCAAAAAGAAAACTCGAGAGAGATGAGTTATTGGTATTACAACGTGACTTCACTATTATTTAAGCCCAAGCCTGTTTTTCATGTTTCAGGCTTGAAAATGACATTCCCAGAACAAATGACCATATCTTCCCTTCTAAAAGGGTTAAATTAATAATCTTTTTTCTCAAAGTAATGATAGTGAGTTGGATGTAGAAAAGTCAGATTCAATATAGATGTTTTTATTTTAAAGAAAATTCAGATTGAATATGGTCAAAAACTGTAAATTATAGTGTCCGTCCAAAAAATATTTTGTATTTATAGTGAAAACTAACCTTGGATGATGGGTTAGTAGACTAAAAGCTTTAGGAATCCAAAGTACAACATATAATAAGTACCCTGTATCAAGATTGATGCAAAACAAGTGATATTTGACCTTTTTAGACAGATTTGGCAACAAATAACCTCTTTTGGGGTCATTTGGGTGGATTTTCCATATATCTGGCCCCCCTTGCTCGATTTTGACATGTGACATCTCTTTCTGACCGTTAGAGCCAATAGAATCGAAGGGAAATGGTCCCGCACACACTCATGTTAAAGAACAAAGATGGCGTATTCACGTTTGTAAACAAGCATTAGAGCAGGGAGATTCCACTGCTCTAACTTCTAGAAATGGAATTGCAGTTTTATTGCTTTTGGATTATCAGAACATTTCAAAGGAGAAACACTCACATTGGATATTAACCTATGGATTAACTACACTATCGTTTTTATCATTTTAATGCCATTGAAGACCAGTTTTGACCAGACAAAGACCAAGGTAAGCTATGTTAGCGCTTTTGGCTACCTAGCGCCACATGTTTTGATGTACGTTTTTGTTGATAACGTCGTGAGTTTGTATCTTTCAGTGTTGAGGTGTGCACCGTTAGATTCTGTGTCTTTACGATCATAAAGGATGTGTTGGATGTGCAGAGCTAGGATAAGTAATAAGGGATCTAGGAGTGATTTTCGGTGCGGTAATAGGTTAGCATTCTTCGCTCGGGGCTAATTCAGATGGTCAGTGTTAGCATTGTGTGTTTTTTTTGGAAAAAAAAGAAGAAAAATATCAGTTAAATGAGTTTTTCCCCGTTATATGGACATAAAATATTCATAGTTTATTAAATATTAAGGTTCCTTAGACGTTGTTTCCTGCAAATTACGCGATTTAGGGCCCGGGCTCGGGTCTGTGGGGCTTAAGAGGTTAACAACTATTTGTATTGGTTTCTTTTATTTGGGGTTAAGTACATTGTCAGAATAAGTGAGAAATGAATTTAACTTCTGTTAGACAGCTATCATACTGAATAAATATTTACTGTGAATGTATGCAAAAATGTATGGCATATGACTGTCTAACAGAAGTTAAATTCATTTCTCACATATTCTGGGGGTGTCCTGACGGACGCCCAAAAAGCCCAAGATTATGGAAATAAACCAATAAATAAAAACAAGGATAATTGTGTGTTATTGTTGAGTAAATAACAGTGTGTTATTTTGCAAAGAATAACAAATTACAAGAAAAAAAAGATTTAAAAAATACAGATTTCAGTATACTGAGGCTCTGAGCCCCATTTATTTTCCTCACAGACGGCAACAAAAGTCTGAAATGATTCGATTTAAAATAAAACAATAATCGTGGCTTGATATTGAGTAAGAACATGTTTTTTATGAACCACACAGCTTCCGGTCTTCCACGACCCGACCCGAGAAAAATACGTGTTGCAGGCACGAAACACATTACCAGTAGAAATACATTGCTTTTAAAGTCGTTCTGTGTGACACGAAGAAAAGGGGATAATCGTGTTGGTGAACACAAATCAATAGATTAAGTGTCGTGACTATAACACAAAATGCCATGAGACTGGGTTGGTCCCTGAGCACTCGTTTCTTCTCCGGCTGCGGATAGAGACCAATGTAATGTGTCCAGCTTGGAGGACGGCGCGTATTGGCTATTTTTTAATCAAAATGTGATTGTAGTTCGTTGTCAACTTTACCACGGTACTTAGGAGACGTCATTTGTGTCTGAATAACGTTTTGTTCATGAGTTATTGATCTGTGAAATCAGAGTCTCCCAAATTTACTGAAGCCAGAAGACCGTCTCATTTCGTAGACCGCTCGGTTTGCTGTTCCTTCACTTTATTTTTATATTTATATACATTTATTTTGGTCGAAAACTTAGCGTGAGAAAAGGCAAGTATGGCGTGAGTGCGTGAGATATGGGTTAATTGCGTGACTCTCACACTCAATGCGTGAGTGTTGGCAGCCCTGTATTAGCATTGCGATTACAGTAAAGCAACTCTACTAACAAACAACCAACTGTTGTGCACTAAATGTAAGTGTACTTCTGTCTTAACAGGTGCCTATTCAAGATCAATCCGGACAAGGGGACTAAAGTGGAGAGTATTAGCTTATTCGTTTTTCTCGCGTCCAGGAGAGAACTGGTTTAAATAATGAGAACAATGAGTCTCGACTAAAAGTTTCAAATGGGTTACTTTAATGTAGTAAAAGGCAGGTAAAAGGACGTTATTTTGTGTAGAAAATGTTTTAGATCTTTGAGTTCATCTCATGAAAAATGGGAGCAAAAACAAAAGTGTTGCATTTATATGTTTGTTCAGTGTACATAACAAAAATAAAAACAAAAAATAAAATATATTTTAAGTAATAATAAAGCAGAATAGACCGGCAATTAAACATTTCAACATTTAACAATAGCCAACATTTTGTTAAAAAGATAACAATTATAAATACTAAAGAAATCTACCCGTTATGTGTGTGCGTTAGGGATGTGCATCTCCATCACTGAGGCCGATGCGATGCACATCTCGATACGTTGCCACGATACAATACATTAACGATACATTTGAAACACCAGGCGATGCGATATGATACGATTCACCCCTGTTGCGATACAGTTCGATACGATTTGATTCAACATTATGCGATACGGGCGATACGATGCGATTCAACACAATGCATAATGATACTTCAATATGGTACGACAGAGGATTTTAGTTTTATTCCTTATATGCAGCAAATCATACATTAACAAAAAAGTGCTTTACATATTTGGTTCTCTCTACTAGTACCTTAAAAAACTCTCCAGAGTACAGTACAATTGTATAACACCTCACAGTTAAACAATTTAAGGATGCATTGCCCATGATTAACAAGGTGCAAATAACAACTACCATAGTGCAATGCCCATACAGTTGCCAGCCTGATGTGCTCACCAGTGAGCAGAAAGCAGTGGTTTCTATATGAACAATAAATAATACAAATAACCTTTCACAAACAGGTATTTCATAACTGCTTACAATTGTAAGGAAGACATTTAAACTATTATTGGCAGTCACAGGCTGCTGTAAACTAAACACCACTCTCTCTGACATAAGACCTCACTGAGTGATTTAACTCCAGTGATTCCCATACGTTGATTTATTTGTGTCGGGCCGCCACAATTAAATATCCTCCGCCACAAATGGGTCTCATTAAAGTATATATTTTATATAAATGTTGGTGTTCTGATGCAGTGCTTCTCAAAGTGTGGTCCGCGGACCACTGGTGGTCCGCGAGCGACCCCTAGTGGTCCGTGAGTATATTGGTAACATTTCACATTTGAAATAAATAAATAAATTTCAATTTTCCTCACTCTCGCGGGAATATCTCCACAATGGAGCGAGGTTAAGTTTCATTCGAGTGGCTCACAAACATGCACAGTGCAGTCTTGTTTCCACTATTCCTCAAGTACTTCCTGTAGTTTGGGACATTTGTTTTGCTTTAGGTTATAACACTTGTGTTATTCTTCAGAGATGGGTCCTCATTACAGATCTGCACTTTTGCCTACACATTTGTTTTTAGGCCTTTCTTAAAGGCTTCAGTGGTCTGTGGAGTCCTCAGGTGGTCTGGGAGGGAATTCCACAGGTGAGGAGCAGCTGCACAGAAAGCCCGATCCCCCATTGTGCGGAGTTTGGTCCTGGGGGGGCGAAGCAGATGGTTTGTTGTGGAACGGAGGTTGCGTGTGGAGCTTTGTGATGTGAGTAGTTATTTTAGGTATGACGGAGCGTTCCCGTGGATGCACTGATGGGCGAGCAGTGAGATCTTGTATTCAATCCTGAATGAGACAGGAAGCCAGTGGAGGGAATGAAGGACGGGTGTGATGTGGTTGTACTTTCTCACCCTCATCAGGATCCTAGTGGTAATGTTCTGTATGTATTGGAGCTTCTGAAGGCTCCCGCTAGGAGTCCCAATGAGGAGAGCGTTACAATAGTCAAGCCTTGAGGAAACAAAGGCATGGACCAGGTTGGTAACTGATGTGGAGAGGGGTATGTTTTGGCCAGAAAAGGTGATGTGGGTTATGGGGGATGACTGGACCTGGTTTGGTGTGCCAACTAAAATAGCTTTCTGTTTTGGAGCTATTTAGCTGCAGGAAGTTTTGTTGCATCCAAGCCTTTATCTCCTCAATGCATGGTGTTAAAGGATATGTCCAGAACTCTGCCGCCAGGCTTCTCACCCGCACTAAGCCATGGCAACATATCACCCCCACCCTCATCCACCTCCACTGGCTGCCGGTCAAGTCCCGGATTCACTATAAAACACTCCTCCTCACGTACAAGTCCCTCCATACCCTCGCCCCCCAGTACTTAACAGACCTCCTACATCCTTACACCCCCTCTCGGAGTCTGCGGTCCTCAGACACGGGCCTCCTCTCCATCCCCCGCTCTCGCCTTTGCGTACTGTGGGTGACAGGGCGTTCAGTGTTGCGGCCCCCACCCTCTGGAATGCACTTCCCTCTGAGATCCGGAATGCTGCTTCACTGGACATCTTCAAAACGTCTCTCAAAACGCACCTGTTCACCATGGCCTTCGGACCCTAGTCCTTTCCTGGTCCCCTGGCTTCCTTTATTTTAATTGTATTTGTTTTCTTGTTTGTTCGCTCCTCATTGCCTGTTTTGTTTTGTCTGTCCACCCTGTACAGCGACCTTGGGTCCCGTGAAAGGCGCTTAATAAATTCCATGTATTATTATTATTATTGATGGGAACGATGATAATGATGGTGACAGTGAGGATGCATGTGGGATAGGGTCTGTCTTTATATATAGCTGCTTGTCATCAGCGTAGCAATGGAATGATATTCCATGCTGGCTGATGACATGGCCAATGCGCAGAGTATACAGGGTGAACAGAGTGGGCCCGAGGACCGACCCTTGAGGGACACCACAGGTGACAGGGTGTGTCTGGGACCTCGCACCTCCCAAGGAGACGTACTCTGTTCTTCCAGACAGGTAGGACTGGAACCAGCTCAGGGCGGAGTCAGAGAGTCCGATGGTGTATTGGAGGCGCTGAAGGAGGATGTTATGGCCGACAGTGTCGAATGCTGCAGTCAGATCCAGGAGGATGAGGAGAGATGGGAAACCAGGTTCAGCTGCCATCAGCAGGTCATTTGTGACCCTGACCAGAGCTGTTTCAGTGCTGTGGGCGGAACGGAAACCGGAATGGAATTTCTCAAAGAGACCGTTTAGTTGGAGATGGTCCTGAAGCTGGGCAGCAACTTCATGTCTAACTGTCTACCAGCATGTCATGCACTCACTGGCTGTGGCAAAACAAGTAGTTTGTACAGAATAGGAAAGACAACAGCATTCACCAAACTCAAGACCCATCTCAGCAAGCTCAAAGATCTGGCCCATTTTGGACTCTCTGCCAGCTTGGAAGAGTCTTTGCCAGTCGCAAGAGAATTTGCGCTTCTGCTATATGGAAAAAAGAAAAAGGAAAATGGACTGATGTGCACAAACTTGGATCAAATCAAATCAAATCAAGTTTTATTTATATAGCACATTTATAAACGATTTTTGGTCGAGCCAAAGTGCTGTACATATAATAAAAATAGCCTACAGTAGGGACACTTTGCAGCAAATACAACAGCACAGATTGTTCAGAGTATCAATATGAGAAAAACTACACCCTCTACCCTTAGACCCTCACATCGTACAAGGAAAACTTCCGCGCAAAACCCACAGTTTTAAAGGGGAAAAAATGGGAGAAACCTCAGGGAGAGTAACAGAGGAGGGATCCCTCTCCCAGAACGGACAGACGTGCAATAAATGCGGTGTGTAAATCGAAGAGATAATACATTTTACAGCATATAGACCGAATGTTAGGAAATGTGTGTGTCTGTAATAAGAAGATGAATCCACGAAGATGTCAGCTACAATCCTGTGGAAGCCATCAGTGAAGCAGCATGACGAGACCGAGGCAGGACCGCAGCGATAGGTTCAGCCACAACCCGAAGTCCACGACTTAATACAGAGCTCAGGATAGAGGATCAAGGACTACAGCAAGATGATCAGCCTCGACTCCGGAACCCGGCGTAGATATAGATACAAAACAAGAAAAAAGATTTGGCTGGGTTAATCGGAACAAGAGAATACACAGACAGATAGAGAGGGAAAAGGTCATTGGATAAAAGTTATTCTTGATAACCCTCAAGAAAGATCTCCTGAACCTCCCCACTCAATCTATCAATACCTGAGCAGTTCTATTAGAAGTCCAAGGTGAAGGCACGGGCCGGCGCATACCACTCGTGGAATCCCTCACCATATGAATTCTGACCCCTCAAGTGTACAAGTAAAGAGACACATATGTCAACTCCTTTTTAGATTAGTTTTTCTTCTCTTATCTGAGAAACAAGGGTATGAAAAGAAAAGCCAGAAACAGAGGAAGAGAGGCACAACGTGACTACGTACATGCACTCTCCTAAATATTAAACAAGTAAGAGGTGAAGAAATACAAAGCCAGAAACTGAAATGAAAAGGCACCACAATGCTTCCCCTTAGAATAGGGTGGAAATTATGAAAAGGGGACAGGGGATACTAGTGAAGAGGGACAACAGTGAAAAGGCACAACGCAACTACGGACATGCACTCTCCAAAGAGACAAAAAGTAAATAGTATACGCCGAGAGGCACAACGCAACTACGTACATGCACTCTCCCATTTAAACTAGTTCAAGGGCAAAGGGGTGAAACACTAAACTACCAAATATAAAGTAGGAAGTAGAGAGGCCTAAATGCACTCTCCTAGATTAAGTTAAAGGAAAGAACTGGGGAACAAAAATTACAGGAGGAAATGCCCAACGAGTCAACGTAAACACACTCTCCTAGAATAGTTCAAAGTA
>CALSBZ010042191.1:0-14306 GCA_943591055.1 Gobionotothen gibberifrons | reverse complement strand
TGGCAGATATGACTGTTGGTAGACATGTTTTTTGTGCTTGAATAACATCATAATAGTTGGCCTTATACTGAAATGCCAAAACTGAGATAAGCGCAATTTGATGAAGCTTGGAGGAATGATTCATCTTGTTGCTAAGTGTCCAACATGCTGCCAGCATCACAACAGAGGGATTATGTGTTTCCTTTACTGTGTGGACCCCCTTTTGGCAAATCTACTGATTGGCATTCATTGCCTTGCTTTAAGGAAAAGACCAGCTTCAAATCTCAAACCATTCACCTCACTGAAGAATCTTCAATCAAGGCATTGAGCTAAAGTAAACATACAGTAGCTGAGCATGTTTTGGACTACAAACATGTCCTCTCTGCCGCCAACAATAAGATTCTCATTCAAAAATGCTAAATCCGTTTTATTTGATTTTGATTTAAGCTTTTGCCTTAGAATTAAATTATAAATAAAAAAGCTGTCTAATGGATAGCATATTATTTTTTTTAGAAGAATGTAATCTCAAGTCATTTAAAATGAGTGTCAGAAGTTTAGTTTTACCGCTTACATACTGTAAACTAATGATTGTTTTGGACACCACAATACTCTGTCCCTGAATCTGACCCCTGACCGCACTCCCTGTTGTAGGTATTTCCCTGTTTGGACCCATGTAATATCAAAATATGAGTGTATCCTAAAAGAAGAGCCAGTGGCAACATATTTGGAAAAGAAGTACTAACAATCCTGTACATCAAACCTCAAATATCCCAGTTTTGAATATCTGTGAGACTCAAACTTCTGCGCTGACCCTCTTTGCCCCTGGAGAGGAAAGCAAATCTGAGCATTCAGCCAGGCCCAAGGCTTGTTCTGTCAGTGGGTGGGAGGTGGGTGGTCCGTCAGCACATTTATTCCTAGAGGAGCCCACTGCTCTGTTCTAGCAACTCAACCAGATCCTTGTCCTCTGCCTGCTTGTTAACAAAGACTTGTGTTAGTTTGTTATGTAGAGGGGTTCGGCTTGGGACATATTTGTGTATTTTTAAAGGGTGTGCTATTTCCAATCGGTTTAATATCCCGGTCCAGCTTTAGGTGATGGTCAGAAATCATCTTGTAATATTTAGATTTTCAAATCAACTCATGCAAACTAGACTTCAAGCCAGAGGGGTTATTGTACAGTGGAACTTATTGCAAGATGGCCTACATACAATTATTGGCAGGCTGGTCAGCAGTAGCTCAGTCCAAAGGGATTTAGCGTGGGAACCCGAGGGGTCGTCGGTTCAAGTCCCAGATGGTACCAAGTGTGGCGTGTGGACAGGTCTCTTAGAGGTGCCAGTTAATCAACTCCTAAGGTGTCCTTGAGCAAGAAAACAAGCAGTGTTCCTAAACTGCTCCCGCGGCGCTGTAGTGTCCCACTGCTCCTTATACTAAAATGGGTTTATTGCTTAGACTAAATTTGACTGTGTGTACCTGTCACGATTTATCGTGGATTGGATTTGAATCCACAATTTCCATTTGCATAACCAACAGCTGAATAAACATTACATTTTATTACATTACATTTCATTTAGCTGACGCTTTTATCCAGAGCGACTTACAGCTACCAATTACAGGGACATTCTCCCTGGAGTAACTAAGGGCTAAGTGCCTTACTCAAGGGCACACTAGTGGTGGTGTTCCTGGCAGGATTTGAACTCACAACCTTCTGATCTTCAGCCCACCTCACTATTAGACCACCACTATCCTAAACAACGTTATAATACCCAAATGAGTCCTAGAAAATATAGAAAATGATCAAATGAAATGCCAGGGAATATGTGATAAAAGAAGATTACAACACTTGGTCACAATTGAACTGGTGGAGGTCCTTGACCACCACTATAAACTTAAGTGTGGGTGTGAGCGGGTTCTTTAATCACTCTTCACAGCGCACACACACACTTGAAAATAAGCTCAATGTTGTTAAGTCAGCTGCTGAATTGCAGTATGTCTTCCAAACTTCCCTTTTGTACTCTGTGCTGTATTATAATGCTATTGGACTCCTCATAGTTCCCTGATAACATTTGCTTTCCATAAAAAATGTTCTACTCCAAATATTCATGCTGTTGTATTTTGTATCCGAGCACCGACTTGTTTCCTAATGGGAAAACCAGGTTTCCTCCGGGTTCTGCTCTGATTTACATATTGATTCAGAACAGAGCAGCGCACTGGACAGGACATTTTTTCTCATGGCCATTTTCCCTAGTCTTTCTCTGCCGGTGTGTGTGTGTGTGTGTGTGGGAGTGTATTTGCTGAGGCAGCAGGTCTGTGTACAAGTGTCCGGCTCACAGCCCTAGCTGGTGATGCATGGAGGAATCAGAGCTCCAATAATGAGCGGAATCAGCCTTTAACATGGTAATGTGTCATTTAGGGCCTATCCATTTAGCTAACGACTTGCTTCCTTTTGAAACCTATTAGCAGTAATGGTAAATAGCAGCCCCCCCTTTCAACTCACATCTGATCTATCCCCTTCTTCTCCTCTGTTTGTCTTCATCTCTTTGCTTCTTGTTATCTCCCACGATATTTTTTACGTCCTCTCCTTCCTTTTACTTGTTTTTTTCATCCCTCTATTTCCCTTTAAAGGCTGTAAAGGATTCTTGCCAATATCAATTAATTATTTTCTTGATTAAACGTCTATAAAAGGTCGTAAAAATGAAATGTCTTTTGCCACAGTCTAACCACCAAAGATATTCAGCCATTCATGTAAAAAGAAAGCAGCACGTCATGTTTTAAAGCAGGGGTATTCAACTCAAATTCAACGAGGTCCAGTTAGAGAAAATGTCCCCATGCAAACTTCCAAATGTCTAAGTTGCTTTATGAATTAGTGTGATATATATTGAAGTAGCCTGTAGCTTTATCAACGTCTGCATGTAATCAACAACTGACTGCCAATCAAATAAAGAAAGTACAATTCAAAAACAACTATTTATTGTCAATTAACATTGAACTATACAGTAAATACTGTGGATATGTGTAATGCTCCTCTCGGGCTGCATTTAAAAATTATATAGAGAAAATAAATAAAATAGCTTTTGAAAATATGTGCATCTTAAAAGTGCTTAATTTTAGATAAATAAAATAAAGTGTAGCAGCAGCTTGAGTTTCCCTTTTTCTTTGTTAACCGTTTCACATCATGACTTAACAGTTTCAGACGATTATAGAACAATATCAGTCTTTACACATCATAACAATTGAACAGTTTTAAAGTTTCTCTTTCTTTCCCTCTTATATTGCAGTCCCTCACTCACTTTTTTTTAAAATTCAGTGCGAGAATTGAGCTTGAGCTTGTCCTGCCAGGAGTTTAAATCTGGGCTGAAATGGTGTCAGGGCCATTCTCATACACACATGCAGGTGCTCATTGGTTAGCCTCGGTTAGCCTGCCCTGGAACGATATTTAGTTTTAATTTTGATCCTGGTGGACTGATCATATCGGGCTCTGCCTCTGAGATATATTTTGTGACCTCAGTTCTGACTTGAGAGGGAATGTTTGGTCAAACACTTTGTGTTTTGTCTCATAGTGGCGTTTTGGCACTTTTAATGAGTGCCACGGTCTCTGAACAAATGAGACACACTGGCTCTGTGCTCCCAGTGGGCAGGATGAACATGAATGAGTCCGTCCACTCAGGGTTAAAAGCTCTGTTCTCACTGTCCACGTTCCTCTTCTTGGAGAGCGCCATGTGTAATTATTTGTCTCTCCCTATCTGCCGCTAATGGCCCGTCCACACAGCAGCGTTAAAAAATCTTCCAACGCTTCTGCCCATTCACTTTGAATGGGGTGACGTCACGTTGCCTCACTTTTCGCCGAACTGCATTGTGGGAAGCAAAGCGGAGATTTCCAGGATTTTCAGGATTCAATAGTTGAGCAATGTTCAACTTTTGAAGCTGAGGTGGAAGCGTCAGCCAATCAAATCCTGTTTATGCAAATCTGACAGTACAAGCGCTAGCCAATCAAACCGCGTGCAAGCTGGGAGTGACATACCGCAGTTCATTTTCTATATTCCTAAAAATGGAGGAGAAATTAGTTATTGCGGTAGCAAATCACCCGGTTCTTTATGACCAGTCCCTATTAACTTACCGGGATACACACCGGAGGAACCAGGCATGGAGGGAGGTGGCAGAGACAGTGGGTGAAACTGGTAGGTTTTCGCCTGTTTGGGGATTTTATATCCAGTTTACTTCATTTTAACATTGCTATTGCTTTGTATGTCGGGGGCGGGACATTCATGTGATTGGTTGTTGGTCGCGTTGCTCGCAAAATATCCCCAAGCTTCAGATACGCCCACCTCCAAGATAACGCGGCTGTGTGGACGTACCGTAACACTCTCCTCTCCGCTTCTCTCCCTGTATCGCTAATTATTCTCTTCACTCACTTTCCTCTCGGCTTCTCTCTGCCGCGCTCTCATCTCTTCCTCTGTGTTTCTCTCCCTGTATTGCTCACTCCTCTCTTTCGCCCCCTGTCGGCAGCGGTTAAAATTGAATCGCCCCCTCAAAATTGAAATCCCCTATTAATGTATTTATTATAGGTCCGGGTCCGTATAGGTCGGCGTCTGGGTCCGGATCGCGGTCCGCCTGTTGCCGACCCCTGTTTTGAAGGATGGAAAAAAGCGTTTCGCACTTTGTTTTAAAGTGCACTCAAGCAATTATTTGATCCGAATAAATCCCACTTATTTTTCTTTCATAGATTAATGGATTGATCCTTGCAGCTTAATTTACCTTTTCAGAAACAGATCAATTCCTCTCCTTTTTTAGCCTTCAAAATTGCATCTCTTCTCCTCCTACCTACCTCTGATATTTTGTTCTCTTCTTTCCTCTTTTCATGTCTTTCTCTTTTTTACCCAATTCATTTATTCACATGTTCTTCTCCTCCGTTTTTCGACCTTCTTCCCTCATTCCTCTACCTACATCCTTTCCTTTTACTCCCCTCTCCTCCCTTCAGCTGCCCATAGGGGCCCATTCATAACATGTACCCATTACCCACCAAGCTATTAGGTTTGCTAACAGTGAGATCCATTGGGTGAAAATCAATGTCTATCCAGGGAGCAGTTTGTCTGTAGCGCCACTGTAATGAATGCTATATACTCCATCACACACACACACTCACACACACACACACACACACACACACACACACACGCACTCTCACACGATCACACATCCACACGCGCACGCACACGCGCACGCACGCACACACACACACACACACACACACACACACACACACACACACGCAGGTGCAGACGGAGCATGGTGAATCATACATCTGAACTTCACTGAGAACAAACGCATGAAAGAGCATTGTAGTCAATGCTGTGCCGTGTTTACTCATCCACACTCTTCCTCTCTTTGCAACTACTTCTCTTTATCGCTCTCACATAGTTTATTTCCTGTTTTCCAATCTCTCATGTGAACATACTGACTAAACGAGGCAACAGGATCTCAATTGGTGCCCCTATAAAAAGGCTAAATGCAAAAAAACGTCTTGTAAATACAATATATTTAAACTTATGAGATTGAATATTGTCATAAAACACTGTGGGAACACACTTAATGTATACATACTGTCTAGTAGGCTCTCACACACACTATAATGGATTCTATATTGTCAAACACACATTTCAGCTGTGCTCGATCTAACCTGAACATTTCCAGTGCCAGAGCAGTTAGCGGTAGCCTGAGGGCAGCTAATAGTAGCTCTGTAGTCATCAGTGTGCGGTCAGAAACGATGAGTCAGCAACGTGTAGCTAATCTCTGTCAAAGTCCATAGCCATCATTTAATGCTGTGTGAGAACCTCTTAACTCCACGTGAACTCCATTTCGTAATACTGATTTGTATTCCTTTTTCACACTTGTTTTATATGTATGTTTAAGGTGTTTTAGTGTGTGATTTAAAAGATAGTTAAACATACTGTCTAGAGAGGCGAAGTCCCTCCCTTTCCGGGGGGGCTCCATGGGACCTTATTTCGGAAAAAGTATGTATTGAAGTCAATGGGGAGAGAAAGATTATCTTTCGATTCCGTTTGAATTGTGCCACGAATTACACATATGATGTTTGCCAATTTAAAAGATAATTTTGCAATTAAAAAACAAAAAAAATGTGTCGTAACACTTTTTTTTTGTGAAACGCTCAATGAACTACATCTCCCGTCTCGCACCACACACCAAGACGGCCGTCACGTTGGCACATTTCACTTCTTTCTTTCAGAATGATGTGAAAAGTATTAAAAGAGGTGAACATCACTCCAAGTCTGGGCATGTTGAGAGCCGTACATACACACAAGGGGAGTTAATCGGTTCGTAAGAGCCAGCATGCGGGACAGGGATTCTGGGATTTGTAGTCTTTCTAGTTGCGTATTTTTCATAGTCTTATATTTCAACAGTTTTACGACAAACTGTGACTTTTTTGACATGGAAATTATTATTTAAGATTGACAAACATCATATGTGTAATTCGTGGCACAATTCAAACGGGATCGAAAGATACGTTTTCTCTCTCCATTGACTTCAATACATAATTTTTCAGAAATAAGGTCCCATGGGTCGGAAGTAGATGGGCGGGACTTCGCCACTCTATGGATCCGGGGTTCCTTAAGGCCCGGACACACCGGGCCGATTTCGGCCGTCGATAGATGTCGGCCCGTCGATGAGCGTCCTGCCGCCCTACTCAGATTGGTGTGTCCAGCACCGTCGTGTCTTTTCGGCCGTGCCAACACCTTCGGCAAAAGGCTGTCTGCAAAATAAATCACTCTGATTGGCTGTTCATCTTAGCGAATCAGTGCATGAGAAGCGAAACGGAAGTGAAGAAGGCACACACAGACGGCTATTATTTTTTCATTTTCCAGTACCGCACGAAACATGTTTTCGATTATAAGTCGTTATGTGAAACAGTCTGTGAAACAGTCTGTGATGGACGAGAGTGAAAATGGAACGCACGCTATTTGTTGTTTGTATATATCACGCAGTCTGTCTTCCGGTTGCCTCTGTTGAATTAAGAATACACACTACCGCCGCTTGCTGGTAAGGAGAGTTATTGCCACTCACGCATGCGCAGTGCATACGTGCTACTTGGCCGTCGGCTGAAGTCTTTGCGGTGTGTTCCAGTGCGATTCTTTTGGCCAAGACGCAGGAGACGTGAGGCGACACAACAATCGGGTCCGTCGGGACGTGTTCTTTGGTGTGTCAGGTCCTTTAGTTGCGCTCAATTTCTCCATGCCTATAGGGTCAACACTATTTATATGACACCAAACAATCAAGCCAAGAAAGAGTAATTTTGCAGTTTGACAGTCCAGTTTTATTGTTAGGGCCTCCTTTTAGACAAAGCTTTTAAAAAACACCCTTAGTTTACTTACTTAGATTTGCCAATTTCCTGGATGCCGATCATTATGTTATTTGAGATCCAACAATCGAGGAAAGGACAAACGTTTTGACATAACTTCCGAACAAATCAGGCATTTATTCGGCTAATTTCTCTCTAAAGTGGATACAACACTAAAAAGACCCTCTGTATCATGGCAGTAATGGATGTTTTGTAAGGGATGTTTTGATGTCATGGTCATTCCTTCCCTATGCTTTTTTTAGCACATTGACACATGATACCCATAAAAGTTAATTAAATCCCTATTTCACAAATGTCAAATTCTCTAAAACCCCATAAGGTCACAGTCCTTTTTTCAGACTTGTGTTCAAACCCTGTAAGCAAACCTGGTCTGAACATCTGTTGTGTGTTTTTGTTGGCCTGTAATGATGTTATCCATGTCGACTTTCAGAGTGTTGGCTTAGCCTGCTGTCAACAGACTTTAAAGCTGTTGGAACTGATCTTAAGATCTAAGCACTGCCAACTACATCTCTAGCTAACGGAGAGACTAATGGCCGTCAGTGGAGCCTCCATCAGTCTCTGTGATGGTAACTCTCCTCGTCCTGTGAAGAAGTCGTTCCCCAGAGAAGACAACTGACATTTATTATCTGTGCGTGTACGGTTGATATTACTCATGATAACTGGCTGTTCCTTTTGTACATACTTTGTTGATTGGTCCCGTCGGACACACCCACTCAGCTCTTCAGCCAATAGTACACTGTTTCCTGTCTCTCCCTGTATCATTCACAAGTCAACTGAGGTGGAAAACAGAGGAGGAAGACCATGAGACGGGGGATGATGTGGAAAATCAAAGTGAATTGGAAAAATAAGAGAGTAAGAAAGGTGCACAGACGGAGATGAGCTATATTAACGTTGTGGTCTGTGTGTTCAGTTTCAATCTCCTTGGTAACCGTTTCTTCCTGGAAGCTCATGCACGTCCATCTGGATTTCCAATTACCCACAATCCCTTGTGACCCCACCAGCCGCATCTAGAGAATGATGTTATTTCCTGACCTGACAAGGACATAACACATTTAAGATGGGAAATGTTGCACACTCACATTTACATTTACATAAACACATGAACAAAATGCACAAATACAGTCCTATACGCACATAGCCCGGCCTCTAGTCATCACACAGTCACTCCTTCTGCTTCTGTCTCCATCATATATCCATCGGGATATATATATATTTTAAATCCTCTGGAGCAGAGAGGAGCTGTGGATTATTGTTATTGAGTAATGCATCAGTGTTTCTTAGGGTGAAAAATATAATTCTTTTTTTTTTTTTTAAACGCCTTGAATTTCAGGGGGGGCGCGGGGCTCCGTTGGCGGGGCTCCATTGGCGGGGCTCCGTTGGCGGGGCTCCGTTGGCGGGGCTCCGTTGGCGGGGCTCCGTTGGCGGGGCTCCGTTGGCGGGGCGCAGCGCCCCTCCAAGACAATGGTAGGGGAAACACTGTATATATATATGTAACAACTTGGTTACACTTCATCTTACAACTTGGCTTGCAGTACAAGAATAGCACTCATAATGCTATGCCACTGATAATACTCACCGACGTTCTATTATACTCTCCTGCATTAAGGTACAAGAATGAGTTAATCTTGCATTTCAGAATAAATAAAGTGGAGATGTATCCTTCATTCTTGATCTTTTTCAATAGTCAAAATAATATCTACTCTACTTAAGTTGCTGTTCTGGAACATTACATCTAAAACATGTCACAAACTAATTTGCAATGGAGTTCCTGTGAGAAGCATAATTTTACGGTGTGTAAACATCAAACTTAAATTCAGATGTAATGGATTTTTTCAGCAAATCTATGTACAATGTTACTCTAATTATCCCGGCAGTGCATGCAAAATATTGTCTAGTCTATTAGGTTACAGTCACATATAAATGCTTCCATCCCAAACCCTAATAAGCCTTTGTGTCGATAATGTAATTTAACTTGTAAAAACGTGACATGACTTCATATATTGAACATTTTCAAAGAGCAGTTCATTTAGATTGTCCAACATACATAAGCGAAAAACACTGCTTATTACATGGCATTTTGTTTAGCTGTTTCAGAACCTGCAGTATTAATCATTTTTAATCATCATAATAAAAGTAGTTTTTCCTCTTATTCCACAATGATCCACACGCTCATTTCGTTTAAAGGTGGGGTAGGTAATTTTGGAGAAACCAGCTCGAGTGCGCTAGAATTTGAAAATACACAACCGGAAAGGCAAGACCTGCCTGCATGAAACAGGTGACTTAAATAGACAAACCACACCCGTGTGACAATTACCGGAAGTGCTCAACAAACAAATAAAAGTGACGTAAACAAATAATAATAATAATACAAATAATGAACTTGGGCTAAGTAGCATTATGGCACCTACAATACCGGCCCCTAATTATAATTTCACAAAATTATAATTACACTATAATAAATGACAATACATACAATATACGTCCAGATCTCTTTCTTGAATTATTTGTTCCGAGTTCATATATTGCAGTCTTTTTTGGAAAAGTGATCTTTGCTCACTAATCAGTATCAGTAAAAATGCTTAGTGTGGTTTGTGTGTGTGCAGGGGGCAGGGGCAGGAGACACAAAAAATAGTCAGTTTAGACTTGGAAAAAGTTCTCTGCATCCTGAAGAAGGCTAACTTCGTTAATTGGTCTGCTCAGAAAACCAGTAAGGAAGGAAACGCTGGGTTACGTATTGTAACCCTTGTTATATTAACACAGGCGTCACCCTCTACTGGACTCTATGGGGTACTACCTTATCCTGTGAGCATTCTCCCACTGAGACTTCTATAGACGTAGCCGGCCTTGGGGCAGGCCTACCTGAATGCGCGCGCATCTCACCGTATAAAAGGAGGTCTCGCCTCCTGACTATCATCCTACACCTCTCTTCAGCGAGCAATATAGGACAGACAGTGCCCTGAGTAGAGGGCTCCGCCTGTGCTAATATAACAAGGGTTATAATACGTAACCCAGCGTTATATCTCTCACAGGCTCTGGACGACAGTGCGCGTATACATCAGGGCTCCACCCACTGTACCCATAGAGTCCAGGTAGGCCATCCAGTTATTTTAGCCGGGCCGGCTCAGATGATTGGTTGTGCTTTTTACAGTACTACGGCTTCCACAGATGACATTTTTTTATGGATTTTTTGTCAAAGCATTTAAGATATTCATTGCTATCGGGATGTTAAGAGCATTCCATGGAATATAACAAAAAGTGTATCTCGAGCCGGTTTCTCAAACGTACCTACCCCACCATTAAAGGCCCTGACACACCAAGCAGTCACCAGAGAACTCGCCGAAGCCGACGCCAACGCCGACTGTTGCGTCGCCGTGTTCTCCTGCGTCTTGGCCATGTGTCGCACTGGAACACACCGCAAAGACTTCAGCCGAGCACATACGAACTGCGCATGCGTGAGTGGCAATAACTCTCCTTACCAGCAGGCGGCGGTAGTGTTTATTCGTCATTCAAAAGAGGCAACAACCGGAAGACAGAGAAGAAGAACAGACTACGTGATCCAAACAAACAACAAATAGCGTGTGCGTTCCATTTTCACTCTGGTCCATCGAAAAAATGTTTTGTGCGGTACTGGAGCTATCAGCCATTGGAGTGTTGCTTGTGGAAGACATTCTCAAGCAACCGTTTCGCTTCTCATGCACTGATTCGCTAGCTGAACAGCCAATCAGAGTGATTTCTTTGTCCGACTGCCTGTGAAAGGCCAAATAAGGCGTGTCACGGCCAACGGTGCGGGACACACCAAATTGAGTTTGGGCGACAGGGCACGCTTCATCGTCCGACTAACGAAAACTGCAGATTTCGGCCTGGTGTGTCAGGGCCTTAAAGCTGTGTGCATACATATAAATGATAAAGTGAGCTATTCGTAATACATAATTAAAACTGAGCCAACGTCATTTTGTCCTCTTTCATCAGGTTCAGTTAGCATGACCATGATTCTTTGGCCAGTTGATATTGGTTTGGAGAGAAACTACATCAGGCCATTCAGACATTAGGAACTTTTAACAGACTCTTTATTACCTCCCCCATCTGGAAGTTCAATTTTTCCCAATGCCAAAACTGTGAGGCGACTTTAAATCATGTTGATTAAACCGAATAGCCACTGTAGCACAGCACAGCAGTAATCTCTTCTGTGACCAGTTTTATAGGTGTTGTGCTCAGATACAATGGAAAAGCTTCAGCTTCTGTGAGGTCAAGTTGTGTCATTGTTTGGCTTTTCGTCAACATGAAGGCCACATATTGAACATGCTCTTAAATCTGAGCAGTCACTGAACCCTGACTCTATCTCCAGGGAGCGTTTGCACTCAAATCCAGAGCAGTCAGCAGTGTGAGGAGATAAATGTCCAAAGTGATTTTCCAAAGAAAATAAAATGTGTTATTCTTTTCCATGTGATTTGATTCTATTCTATATGGTTACAGGCTTGAGAGCAGAATGTAGTGATTGTAGCTATGAGAGGATTAGATCCTCCACCAACGATAAATCCCTCTTAGGGCCAGAGGTCAAGTTTTTCTCTCCTGTAAATCTACTCACTGGCATGTTTTCATTACCAACAACAACATATCCCCCATATCCCCTAGACTGTGTTTGTGTGTGTGTGTGTGTGTGTGTGTGTATTTGTAGGTGTGTGTGTTTGGAGGCAGTGGCCTTGGCTGCTGGCTGGACTGTAAGTATTAACCAAGGCTAGCCCCGATGAGTTCCTACTTAAATCATACACCACCACACACACAGCTGGGTCTCTGAGGTGCTTGTGGATGATTTAACAAAGTCCTCATCACTGCCTCATCAGGTATGGACTGTGAGTGTGTGTGTGTGTGTGTGTGTGTGAGAGTGTGTGTGTGTGTGAGAGTGCAGTAGGTCCATTGCAGGATGGATTTACTGCTGGCTGGTCTGAGCTCAGCTAAATCACTTCAACCACTTATCCAGGAGTTATTGCGCAGAAACATTCCTCTCTGTGCCCCTGTCTTCCTGTACTTTATTTACAATTCACATTGAAGCTTACGTTTCTATGCAGTGTAGTCTTTAACTCACTGAACTCTGATTTCAACGTACATTAGTATCATGCTAGTGCTCCTGCTTATGGGTAATAGAGGTGATTTTGAGAGTTTAAAACCTCCATTAACATGCTTTTAGTCAGTAGCAGTAACTAGTCGAGCTTTGGAGATTTTTCTCAATATGCCAAAGTACACGAGGAACTACTGTATGGTAAATAAACCGTATTCATTTAGTGCCTTTCCGGTCTTTCTGAGCCTCAAAGCACAAAACTATCTTTGGTACCACTTGTTTTTGGTTTATTTTAGGTCATCTTTTTTTAAATGTGTAATCACTGTAGTTACACTATTGTGTTTTATCCATTACTGTTACGTTTTTTTTTTTTTAAAGAATATTTTGATTACAGAAATGTGTTGTACCAACCGCATTGATGTAACAAAGCAATCATATTTTCCATTTTATTCATGCTAGAAACAAGAGGGCAGTCGGGTTTTGATTTGTAAATGAATCAGCTGGAAATGTCAGCCATATGTCTAACCAACCCACACATTTAGAGTTAATTAGCGAGCTAGTTACATCTATAAAATCTGCCAACACCAGCTGACAATTCATTGCTAAAAGTAAGAAGTCTGCTTTTGTTTTAAGGAGAAATTGTTTCAAATTATACTTATAATCGTCCTTATCCTGGAGTTTTCTGTGAGACTTGTCATACAGATAATTGTCCAGTAAAGGGTTTGATAGGGAAATATGTCCAGATAGAGACTGTAAAGGCAATATTATATTTCTAAAGCCCTCCCACATTTCTTCCCTATAGATGGATTTACAGTATGTTGCATGTTACCCCACATTCTGGTCTGAAAAACTAATATAAGTGCAGAGAGAACCAGTTGGCCTCCTGGGAGAACATTTAGCGGACCCCCCCTCCAGTCTGGAGCAAAGGGATCACCTTCAGCAGACATGGTGATTTCATTGAGTGTGTGTTTGTGTGTGTGTGTGTGTGTGTGTGTGTCCTGTTTGTTTGTGTGTGTGTGTGTGTGTATAAGTGTGCCTAAGTAGGGGATTAACTGTCTATAACTTTGTGGTTTTCCTGTTTAGTCTGAGTTTATGACCGTCTGCAAGAGGACAGCATTTGCAAAGATCAACCACACACACACACACACACACACACACACACACACACACACACACACACACACACACACGCACGCGCACACGCACGCGCACGCGCACACACACACACACACACACACACACACACACACACACACACACACACACACACACATATACTGTAAGACCACATGTCCCTCCCTCTTCTTCTTCTGTGATGATCAGTGTGTGCGGCCATCTGGAAAAAGGCAACATTTGGGGCTCTAATTTCCTGAAATCGCAATTACAAGCAGTAATAAAGATGGGCATAATGAGGAAAAATATACAGAACAGCAATATATAAAAGATACAATTAGCAGAATCTGAATTATTAAAATAAAGGCACCAATTTCAGTGATTATCACGACCAATGGATGAGCCCTTTTTTAGTAAAATAATGTGCATTGTGAGATAAAAACAAACTACTTTGCCGTCCTTGGTTAACCATGGGCTTGATTTCACTTTATTAATACCCAAATTAAAAAGATCAGCTAAGTCCTGGACATGGCATGTGGAATGGGGCAATAACAGGAGAGAAAGAATGATCTTGTCATGCGGTTTAAGTCCACAAAATATTATTTATTAAAAGACAGAGAAGGGGAGGGAGATGGAGCGATATCTTGACCCTGCTGATCTGCCCACAATCTCTTCCTTATTTTTTTAAAACCCCTCTCTGCCTGGATTTTCTTTGTATAATGGACCATTCATTTTTTCATTGCTGATGGAGACACACACACACACACACACACACACACACACACACAC